>CAUYPK010085048.1:0-26999 GCA_963574355.1 Loris lydekkerianus | reverse complement strand
TTTTGGGGCCCCAGACAATGCCCAAAGTTCTCCACACTTTTGCTCAAGCTCTCCCCAAGGCAGCTCAACTGAGTGCCAAGTACAAGAACACCAAAAAAGTTCACAGGTAAGGCCTTTCCAGTTTGCAGTCTCACTGCTGCTCGTACTCACAGTTGCCGCGTGGTTAGGTTGATCAAACACACTCAGCCACTTGCCAGTTTTTCACTATTTTTATCCTCCTCCTGGGGTCCAGAAGTCCCTTGCTGGCTCCCTGTATCCTCAAAGGGATGATCATAGGCAGATCCCACTGGCCAGAGATGTCTGGAGTCTTGTCTCCCCAGACTCGCCGTGCCTAGTTGCAGGGAAGCTGTTACTCAGCCGCCATCTTTAATCTGTATCCCAGGATGCTGTTTTAAATGGCTTGAGAGAATCTACAGCAACGCAGAAAACTGCATTCCATGGAATAAGCAGGGGGATGATAGAAAATGAAACACGCAGCATGATTTTATCTGTATAAAAATGGAAATGTATGAGAATGCCCTGAACCAGCACAAGTATCTGCATCATTCCAGTGTGGCAGGGAAGCCTCACAGGATGCTGGATAGTTCTCAAGTCTCTACCATACAGAATATGACCTTAAAGTGGTAACAAATACATTCTTCTAATTGAAAAATTCAGAAATATGTATTGAGTGCTAATTGAGGGTATAAGAGGAAATTTTCACTCCCTGGAGAAACATCTGGCAATTTCAACAACCATTTTTCCTTCTTAGAGTTTGCTACCCAGGGAGGATGAGCCACATCCTGGGAGACCCTCCTTCAGGGTCTCAGCTAGGAGGTCTTATGTATGGAAGGAAGGTTTTTGCTGCATTCCCTTGAACTACACAGAAAGACTGATCTGTACACCCATGCTGTCAATCTTTCACACCTTCTCTGGTGCTTACCAAAAGAGCTTAGAGGACAACAAACCCCTCTGGAAACAGAAAACCCCACCACAACCCTCACGGGATGTGTCTTATGACCTTGGAGTTGCCCTGGAGCATTGTTACCTCCATGGAGCCTACATGCACCTTGTCAGAGCAAGCAATTTCTCAATCTCCGTGGTGTTACAGGGACTAAAGTGGAAAGAGGGCGAGTGACCTATACAGTGAGATTAACTTCTGCATCCTTTTAATACATCCAAGTTCAAGATTTGAGCTAAATAGATTATATTTTAACAGCCCTTCTACAATTTCTTAACTGTGCATCCATAGCTAGGTGCTTGATCTTTCATCCCTGGTTTATTGATCTATTAACCACAGATCATAGAATGTATCACTTCCTTTTATGTTCATAACCAAGTGAAGTAGGCATTATGATAAATTGATATTATCTATGTAATATATAGTACCTCATCATAAATAAGGTGATATACATGTCTGTGCTGGTTGGTTTAAGCAATGACTCAAAGGTCAATCACTGCCTTAAGGACTTCAAATCCCAGAGATGGGTAAGTAGCATTCCAGTTAGAAATTGCACCCCTGGGGCTCTATCAAAATAGAGCCTTGACGTTCTACCTGGACCTGGGCTGGGTAACCTTTCTCTTTAATTAATACCTCATACTATGCTAATTAACATATTGGTTCCGTGGTTATGGGAAACAGGTCCTCTTTCATGAAATCAGTGGCTTCTATAACATACAGCCAGATTAAAATATCTTAAATATTTCCCCACCATTGCATTAGCTAAGCAGGAAAGTTTGGAACTTTTGCTAACTTGAATCCATAAGGTGGGCAAGTAAGATTAGATCCCTAAATGACCTGTGTCCAACCACGAGGCAGGATTCTTGTCATCTGATTATACTGAGATGGTGACATAGTTCTGCTTCTAGAATATTGTCTCATTTCCAGTTAATCTTTGACATTACTCAAGACATTGTTGGATCACCCAAAAATATCATCAAGCTAGGAGAATGCATCGTAGCAGTTTTATGCCAACTCACTAAGTTTCTTTAGTAGATGTCTGCCCAGGTGAAAGACTCCTTGTCATCCACAACCAGGCAGCCCCAGTCTGTACCCGCAGCAAAGTTATCCATAGCTGCCCTGCCCTGACTAGAGAGCCCAGTGGGCAGCTTAAATCTGTGGTTCCCAGCCACAGGCCAAGGCCTCCTGGGAACGGGGCTGCACAACAGGAGGTGAGCAGCAGGGGGCAAGTTGAGTGAAGCTTTCTCTGCATTTACAGCTGCTGCTCATTGCTCACATCAATGATGAGCTCCACCATCTGTCACAGCCGCGACATTAGATTCTCTCAGGAGCATGGGCCGCTCTGTGAACTGTGCATGCGTTGGATCTGGGCTGTGCACATGTGCTCCTTATGAGAATCTAACCCTGCAGTCTGTGGAAAAACTGTCTCCCATGAAACCAGTCCCTGGTGCCAAAAAGGGTGGAGACCACTGGCCTTAAATGATGCATGAGGTGACAATGGTGGCCACTTGGCTGCCTCTCTGAGATAGTAGCCAGACAAGCCCAGGCCCTCAGGCCTTTCAGGAGCTGCTTGTCTGAGTTTTGCCTGCTTTTGTTTTGAAGATTGAACAAATTAAGGCAAAGAAAAGTTCCTTGTCCACATCAAAATGAGAAGTCTGTGCCGAGATGTCCCTTTTGTTCCAATCCTGTGTACCCTGAGGTCTGGAAACACTGTCCTCTCGCCCTTATATTCACAGGTGTCACCACCAATCCTCACCAGGCTCCTTCACACTACTCTGCTTAGTGTCCCTGGCTCCACATTCCAAAATAGAGCCTTGACGTTCTACCTGGACCTAGGCACAGGATCAGAGCACTGTCCCTCCCAGTCTGTGACATGTGGCCGTGGCTGAGGGACTCACAACTCATCCCAAGAAAGGTGTCCTGCAGGACAGCCATGGAGGGACCTGCTGCAGGGCACTGCCCTCCCCAGGGGGGTGGTCCTTGCTCTTTTGCTGTCTCCATAGGAAGATGGAGTTTTGAAGGTGGTGGAGCCTCCTACTGGCTCCAAGAGATGGTGCCTATCTCTTTGGAAGGCTAGTTCAAGTTCATGTACTCTCCAGTGTGATTCTGCTTAGACACGTTCTTGAACAGCCAGATGCAGCACAAGAATTAGAGAGGAACAGTGTGCCTTCAGAGAAACTGAGGCCCAGCAGTGTGAGCTAGCCCCTTGGGGTATTAAAGCCTTCCCCCAGAGTGATCTGAAAGCAGACACGATCTGGCTGTTTTACATACACTTACATATATGGGGTGCAGACCTCAGAATAGCACTGCTGGCTGCTGGGCTTGAAACTAACTGAATTCCTGTCCTCCAGAGAACATCATTCTTTACATGAAAACCCAGATGTAGGACTAAATCCTAAAACGTTATCTCCCAAGGAGTTACTTGGCTCGCTTATCCTACCATATGCCCACCCCCAGGGGTTAGGGGCGCATCTTCCCTGCTTTCAAGAGGGAACCAATAATTGGAGACTGGGTGCAGGTCAGGAGTGGGCTTCTAAGAAGGTGTGGCCTCCTGTCTGTCTGTCCCAGGGCTCCTTCTCTAAACTGTCTTCCTGTGGAAGCCCTTTGACCACAGAATCTCTAACATGTCCAGGGTGAGGGGACCGCAGGGAGGGCTTAGCAACCCGGGTGGGCGTTCAGGCCCCTGAAACCAACGTCATCAAGATAGAGATTAGAAATGGGTCTGTTTGGGGGCAGAGGACGCTCAGAAAAAAATATTCCTGGGGACAAAATATGCAGCTTCCCTTCACCCTAGATCCAGCCCAGTCTCTTTGTCCCTGTCATGCCCCTGCCACTTCTGTATTTCCTCCGCCAGCGCTCACATCATCTCTTGCCCAATAATCCAAGTCTGCCTGACTTAAATAGCCAAATATTCATCTCTGAGGTCCACTGGAGTTTCCTGCCTGCCGCATGCCCACCTCTGCCTAAGTATCTATAGGATTTGGTCTCTGAGTCTCAAATCCAGGTTCTATTCAATTTCCCCATCTGAGGGAAAAATAAAATAAGCTAAAGCGATATCGCTCTCAAACACTGGGGCGATCAGGGCCTTGACGTCATATCCCGAGACTGCCCACACTCAGCGTCGGCCTTGGGTAGGGCTGTCCTTCCCACAGGTCTGTTGCCCATGTGTAAAATGATGCATTTATGGCAAGAAGTGATTCTCTCTTTTTTTTTAGGTCAAGAGTAATTTTTTTCAAATAAAATCACAGGGAGAAGCACAGGAAAACAAACAGGAGTGAGGAGGGGTGGGCACCCACACCTCGCCTGTCAGCCCTCCTTTCTGACAATGCACTCGTCCCCAGGATGTGGCCAGAGGGGCAAGTGTGACATCAGTCAACTCAGGACCCTTCCCAGCTCTATTCTGGAACAACATCTTGGAACTGAATCAAACCCTCAACAGATTGCCCTTTCCAGAAATTTTCTAGGTAAGCCTGAGCAAGTCACTCTATCCATCTCATCTTTAAAACATACATAATATATCGATTCCTTACTGCTACAAAATGCTTACCATGTACAAGGCCCTGCCTCTCCGATGCTCATACCAGTTGGTTCTCTTTTATGGGGGGGGAGGGGGGGAACTAGAATTGAATGAGCTGGAGCCTTGTAGAAAATGTGACATTATACACACCCTAAACAGAAGCACAGAACCTTCCATAACCTCAATTCTCTGCCTAAAACCTAGAGCAGAGGAAAATGAGACTCAAAACTGAGACCAACGGAACTAATTTGTTACAGCTCACACACCCAGAGGGAGCCACCACTGCAGTGCATCATACACATGTGCATGCACACGTGTTTCCATGCACATGTGAGTATATGCATGTGTGTATTTGATAAGCTATGTTTCCATTCTAATTCAGTTTATAACATTTCAGTGTTACATCCCTTTTCAGTTATTTTTAGACTCATGAGTTATTTAGGGGGCTTTTGGCTTTTATTAGTTTCCAATTACATAAGAATTATCCAGATCTTTACATTATTGATTTGTAGCTTAATTCCATTGCTCTCGGAAACAGAGACATTTCATCTTAAATCTGCATGTTTATACTTAGAACAGCAATTCCTACTCTTCAAATAAACACACACTGCTAAACTTCGGTGTTCAAGTCTTCATGAGATCTGGATAGTTTACTAGATGAATTTCCTCATAACCTTATGAAAATTGTTCTCAAGAAACAGTCCACCTGATTCAGTTTTTTGTGTGTGTCAATACACCACGGGGACAGCTAATCTCAAAATTACTCCATGGATCACCCCTATGATATCTTTAGCCAAATTATTTACTTGAACTCTCCATCAGTATCTGCAATAATTGTGAAGTATGAAAAGTGAAATAACAAAAGGCCCCGGGTCATTCAATTCTAGTTTCTGCCCCTATAAAAGGGAACCAATTGCTATGAGCATAACCAATTGGTATAAGCATTGGAGAGGCAGGGCTTTGACATGATAAGCATTTTGTAGCAGCAAGGAATTGATAGATTATGTATTTTTTTTAAAGATGAGATGGACAGGCACAGTGTTAGCCTGGCATGACCACTTGGAAGGCATCTGAAATGTTGCAATCCCCAAGCCCAATCTAAAATATATCATTAAGCCCACTCTTCATCTGCTAGGTCATGAATGAGGCAAACTTGTGAAAATATTGGAGAGAAATTCCACTCAGTTCAAACGAGCAGTGACCTGTGGGGACCAGTGAACACATAGCTTGTGGGAGCAGCTCCCACCTGGATAACCTGGGAGAAGTTGTCTGCTGAGTCTGTATCTCCATCCAGAAAACAGAAATAGAATTGGTTTCAAGCTCCACTTCTTAGGTTGTTTAATTACCAACAGAAGGAAGAAGAATGTTTTGTCTGTGGGTGCTGCTTTTGGCTCTGCTGTGTTTGTCTTCAAGGAGCTCCCAGGCTAGCAAGAAATGCATATCTGTAACATAGACATATAGTTCTGAGGGTAATAGACATGAAGGATATGCTGAGAGCACAAAATATAGAGGGTCCCACAAAAGATAGGGAGACCCAAGCTGGGCAGGAAGCCAAGGTAAAAAGTTGTCTGAGTCGTGACAGGCAAAGGTGAGGGGCAGCAGAGCACTTTTGGGGACCACTAGATTCTGACACACCTGAGATGCCACCCAGGGCGGGAAAGGGATAGTGCAGCAAGCAGCATTCAGGTGGGTTTCGGCCGCCAGGGGAGGAGAAACCTTGGCAGGCAGCCTCTTCCCCAGGATCTCGTGGCCAGCTAGACATACATTTAGAACTTCCTTCCTCTGTCTACACTGCTGACCTCTCCAGCCACCCTCTGGCTCTAAGATCCCATATGAATGTTCTCTTCACCCCATGGAGGGCCCAAATCAAGAAACAAATTCCCCCGCCCACCCCCTTCCTGGCACCTGGGGCTCCACAGATTGCACCCACAGCTACCTCTTCAGGCAAACCTCAAGAGAGCAAGGGGTGAGGACTTGGTGTCTTTCAGTTAAGCATCAGTTTCCATAACTGAATGTTCCCAGAGAAACCACTTCTTTATTGGTGTACAATTACTATGTTGTGCTAGAATGTATTTTATCTGTTTGAAGGGAAACACAAAGTGGGCCAACTGGGTGGTCATCTGTAAAAGATATTAAAGTCCTCCACTTGATAAGTGCTGTGTAACAAAGCATCAAAACATATCATTAACAATGTGAAAGAGCCGGGCTAGAATCCTGGCCTTGCCATTCAAGGGTTAATACTACTTGCATAAGGTCACAGAGCTACTAATCCCCGGGTTATTCATCTGTAGAATGCAATATCTACTTCATGGAGTTTCTACAAGGATTAATTCATGATTATATATATACCTGACAGTAAGTGCTAAGAAATGGAATTTTCTATTATTAGATATAAAGTAAATGATCATAGAGGAAAGAGGATTAGACAAAGGGTGAACCAAGGAATGATTAAACACCCCAACTGGAGCACATCGTCTAATATTCTCTGGCCCAGTGCTTCTCCGCCTTTAATGTGCATACAAATCACCTGGGGAGCTATTGGGATTTAATAGCTCTGAGCAACTGGGAAATCTGGGGTTTGAGACTCTACAGTTCAAGTTCTCAGATGATGCCAATACTCCTGATCCAGGAACCATACTGTGAATAACAAGGGCCTTTTATCAATGCCAAGCGATTTGAATGCAGTTTGAGATGCTCTGTGCTATATCTCAAGAAACTGTGGGTAGTCAAGAAAGACCCTTTGGGGTGACTCTAAGATCTATGCCAGCTGTGGGCCAACCTTTGGGAATCAGAAGCATCGACTCAATGTGCAGAGGGTGTCATTGGGTGTATAAAAACGTCAGTAGTTCTTGGGGTGATAGTAAATACAGCTAATTGTTCTTGAATATTTTCAGGTGTTATGATTCTTTGTACTAATTTATTTAGTGCATTAACTCTAAAGCAAGAACTTTTTGCAGTTTTTGGCCAGGGCTGGGTTTGAACCCACCACCTCTGGCATATGGGGCTGGCGCCCTACTCCTTTGAGCCACAGGCACTGCCCACGAGGACTATTATAATTGCCAATTTATGGACAAGGAAGCCAAGGATTGAGGTTGAGTCATGGCCTCATCATGTTCCCAGACCATAGGATTTAGAGTTCACTCTGAAACTCAAGACGGAAGGAAAGGGAGCCTGTGTGGTGGGGTGTGATAGCCAATGCCAGTGTGCTAGCCCCAGTCCTAGGAGCTCTAGGTCATCTGTGGGTCTCCTGCCTTTTTTCCGTTGTCTACACTAAGTTTGAAACCAAAGAGCTAAGACTGCTGCATCCTGGGGCATGAGCCCAATTCCTTTGTCCACTTCTCTCTTTGGTCCATGAGACTTGGCAAGCACCTGTGTCTAGTGGAGGTGGCGGATAAAATGTAGATTTGCCTATTGTCTGCCCAGGCCTGGGAGATCTGTGAACCCCAAGTTTCTCCAAGGTATCCTTCAGCACCATGGACAGGACCTAGGGCACCTTTGGTCTCTCAGCGTTTTGTTCCTAACCTACAAGGCTGTTGGAGGGCAGATAAGCAGCTAAACTTATTTTCTCCTAAACCCTTTAATTATTTTAAAAATAGAAGACACTCAACCACAGTTATCCTACTCGATAACCATGAATAATGCACATTAATGCACAGGCTAAGAATAGGAGATGGGGGTGCTGAGTAAGCCAGCCATGAACAACCAGAATCGGTGGTAAACTGTATGTTTGGGGCTTCTAAGGGCTAACTACACACCACAGACACCGCATGACACATTAAACTAGTTGCTCAAAATCCTCAGGCCCACAGCACCACCATCACCTAGAATAAATCATCAGGGGCTTGAGCCCAGCAATCTGCGTTGCTTCATTTAAGAACCGTGGCTTTACTTCAAAAATGACTTGACAGGTGAATAATTTTAGCAGACCTAGAAAATGTGTTTTAGAGGAAGAAGAGCTGGCATTGGCCAGTGCACTGGTTAGCTATGGAGAGATCTAGAATCCAACAGACCCAGTCTGATTCCCATCCATATCATTTGCAAGTCACGTGGCCTTGGGAAGGTTGAGCCTTCTCTAGAGAACTGCTGGGAGCACACAATAAGGTCCATTACTGCTCACAGAGAAACTATGATGACACACAGTAATAGCTCAATGGAAAATAGTTGTAATTCTCACCTCCAAGGGCTGTCCCCTTTTAAGTGAAAAATTAATATTCCACACCACATAACATCATGAGGTGTTGGCCAACCAATCCCTAATGGCCCACAAATCTTGGCTCTGCCATTGATAATGCCCCCATTGTATGACTCAGAAGGATTGAGAGGGATGCATCAATTTTTCATTCTACACCATCTATTTCACCTGTCCCATTACCTCAAGGAAGTATGAATCCTCTAATGGTGCATGGAAGCCACACATATTCACTGGTGAGGTTCAGATAGGATTTTTGAGAAAAATATTTACCATATATACTCGAGTATTTAGGTACTTATCAGAGTCCTTCCCTTCTCTTCACAACCAAACCACTAATAATGAACCAGATGGCCTCCAGTATCCACTCCAAAATTTCTTTGAATCTCAGAATTTTGAATAGAGCTTTGCTTTAAAAAACAGAGAAAGATCCAGGTCCTGGTTCCCAGTCCCTTGGATGATGATCTGCTCTCACTGTGGGAAGAGATGCTGACCTTGCAGGTCACACATCTCCAAGCGGGGCCTGTGGGAAGACCTGAGGCATCACTGGGGCTGTTTTGCAGGTCAGCTGCCTTGGGACTGGCCCAAGATCTTAGAAGTTGAGTGGTATGGGGATATCTTCCCTACCTACTGCTCTGTCCTATTAGCCAAATAGCAATGGGACCACCTTTCTAAAACACAATTATTTCATCTGTAGCCTCAAAAGAGTTCTTTTCACCTACAACCACAGCCAAGGTCTTCAAGTTCTCCAGATACTTTCCCATATGTCTTCATGGAGCTAAATCAGTGATTTCAGCCCCTCCCCAGGAACATTTGTCAGTGTCTCGAGACATTCTTTATTTTCACAAGTGCTGCTGAACATTGTGCAATGCAAATACAGCCCCTACAACTAAGAATTATTCACCCCTAAATGTCAAGACTGTAGTGACTGAGAAACCCTGGATTAAATTATGCTGAGCTCAAATTTTGCCTCTTCCAAGAAACAGTCTGGGCCTACACCCTCTTCCCAAAGGGGATCCAGGTGTCCTTGCCCTGGGGTCCCATGGAAATAGCCCAGAAAACTCAAGGATATTGGGGCACCCACAATTAAAATAATTTCATTGTGGTTCTCTGGTCAATGTTTCTTCTACTAGGAGGAGTTCCAGTTCCATCTTGTCAAGAACAAGGAGAAGACCAGCTCCTGTTTTTGCTGGGGGGTTTTGTTTGTTTGTTTGTTTGTTTTTTAGAGACGGTCTCATTTTGTTGTCCTCGGTAAAGCACTGTGGCATCACAGCTCATCCTCCAGCTCTTGGGCTAAGGTGATTCTCTTACCTCAGCCTCCCAAGTAACAGGGACCACAGGTGCCCGCCACAACACCTGGCTATTTTTTGTTGCAGTTTGGCCAGGGCTGGTTTGAACATGCCACCCTCAGTATATGGGGCTGGCGCCCTACTCACTGAGCCACAGGTGCTGCCCTGTTTTTGTTGTTTTTACCTCAGTTGCAGATAATTAATTTTGCCATACAACTAATTAATAGGATGTCTTTGTTCTATGCAGCATCTAACAAAGGTTTGGCACATGGTGGGTATTCATAAAATACCTGTCCACTCAATGATACATCTGGAGAGTGTGGATTACTTGCTGCCTTCTTGCTATAATTACTAAAAAGCCATCCGGCACCATGGGAAATTCAGACCCCTGACCCACTGGGAGGAGCAAGGTGGGGACCCAGGGTGTCTCAGGGTCCTACTTTCTCTATGCTAATGGCTTCACAGGGGTCACTCAGTTTTCCTGCCTCAAATCTATGGCAGAGTGGGGAGGATTCTACTTGGCCTCTGAAGATTTGAGGACATTGACCAACACTTAAGAGTCAGAAAAATTTTAGGGACCTTGGGGGACCTAGATTTAGAAAAAAAAAATGTGCTTAGAACATAGTTTTCTAAGACACCCCACACACATACACATACACAAGGTACCATACACCCTCAGTCAACCGATAGGAACCTATACCTTGCACAACCTTCCTTAATTTGGGCCTGGGTTTTCTTCCCCAAGCATCTCATTGGCTCCTAACTTGTTTACCTGCATGGGGAGCCATCACATTGAGCCTCTGGTCCTCTGTTGTAAAATACTCGAGCACCATTCATGGTGCTCTGGGTGCCTGACATTCTGTTTGGGGGTATTCAGAAAAGTCATAAGAAAGCAGCCCCCTGTGGGGACACAGGACACATTTCAACAGATTTCTCTGTCACCCTGCTCATCCCTTGTCAGAATGGAAGAAAACCCTAAAAGACAATGCAGTTGAATTCTGTCCCTGCTGAGTCAATGAAATTCAGCTGAATTTCTTTTATTAGCTTGCTGAACTTTTTCCAGTGTCACAAGCATGAAATAGAAGCGTAAAATCTATATGAAGTTTGAGGTATTGCCATATAAACTTGGGTAAAGATGCTGAAGAAATGATCTCTTAGTAATGCTGACCCCCACCAAACCTGAGCTTTTGATTGCAGCCATAAGTGTGTCTATGTGGGACGTGACGCTTGTCCCACTTCTTCCTTGTAAATCTGGAAGGCCTAGAGGATGAAATCCAGACTCCGCATGGGCTGCTAATCTCCTTCACAACTTGGCCCCATAACAGCACCTACTGCTGGCTATTCCAAGGAACCTGGGGCTGCTCAGGACCTGACTCCATCCTGTCTCTGTGCCCTCTTGATCTCTGCGGACAGGTTGTCCTACGTCACATCATAAATCAGTGAAGACAGTGACGAGACACACTATTCAAGCGCTTTGCAAATATTGATGAGTGTAATCCTCATAAAAATCCTTTCATACAGGTCCTGCTATCATTCTAACTTTACCCATGGGGGTCCTGAGTCACAAAGGGTCTAAGTAACTTGTCCAAGGTCAAACACGCAGACAGGCACAGATTCAGATCTGAGCATTTTGGCTCCAAAGCCTGTACTGCGAAAGCCTGGCTTGCTCTGACCCTGGTGAGTACTAAAACTACCCTGAATTTCATTAGTCAGCAAATGTGTCACAAACTCAGATATGAGGACAAAAAAAAATCAGCCTAGAAACAATCTCACCATTCTGAAATCACATCAATTTTTGTCTTTACTCTTGCACAGTTCAGAATCAACTATTTTTAAATCATTTTGTATTAGGATTAAGATTTTTATATAGCATTTATGTACAGATAAAAATGTAACATTGCCTTTCATGTTTGATGTCAGCACGCATTTTTAATAGCCTGGATGACATTACAGTAGTAGTTCGTGGCGCAGGCCTTCCTTTGTGGTGTAAACACATGCACCTTTGTATTCTCACTTATTTGTATTGATTTCACACCTGTCTTCTCCTTTTGCTATCTTCCTCATTCTAATTTTATTTTTTAACAAATACCATTTTATTGTACAAAATACTTGATGCTCATAAGAGAGCATGTTGCAAATTACAAAAGGGGAAAAGACAGATGGGTTTAATAACAGGTACTCATTCATACAGTCAATTTAGAATAAGGCAGTTCTTTATTAAAATTAGACAAGGCCACACATACGTACACTGCTATGTGTAAAAAAAAAAAAAAAAAAAAAGCCAATTACTTAGAAATAGGCCCTACCAAAATGTAGAAAAGCATTGTAGTGTTCTAAATTATAGCACATACAGTTTCAGTGTCCCACTCTACAACTATTGCTTTTACATATGCATCTGGTGACAGACTTGACTGCCTTATTGAAGGGGCAAAGCCCCAGGACTAGGTAGCCCCCCACCTTCCACAAGGCTTTATTCAGATGACTTTGGAATGTGGTGTCAAAATCTCCATCCATTTCTTCTGCAAGCTCCCTCAGAGCAAACACTGTGGACTCCTCCTTGGCATTCAGAATCCACACAAAGAACTCATTCCACAATTCACCATCTTTTACCTCAGAAATATTTTGTCTAAATTTCCAGAGGGACCCATCCCAGAAGCCCTGTACGTGTTCCTTGAATATCAGAAAATGCACCGAATTTGCTACACCAAACGTTCTGCTGGCAGGGAGCAGGACAGTCAGCCAGGATCTTTTAATCCTTCCAAGGTCTATACAGTCCGAAAGCCGCTGAGGGTAAAACCATCCAGCTGCACCCCGAGGTCAACACTGTAGGAAACGTCTACTGTCTTCAAAGCTTAATTGTTTTATCATTATCATCAGGATGATGGATTCTGCTTCTCAGGATCAGACTCTGTGGACTCAAGTCACCATGAACTATTTCTGCTTTGGGTAGCTTCTCCACTATGGTCAAAAGGTTATAAACAATCAACACTGTTATTTCATGGGTTGCAGAAGATCCTGAAGGGTGAAGCGATTTGTGTATTGATGCAAAACAATACATCCCCATCTTGGTATTGATAACAGCTGCACAGATGATCAAACTCCTCATTTAAACACTCCTTTAACTAGAGATTGATATACAAGTCCTATAGGACAGGTTGAAGAGATTCCTTTGGTTAATTCTGCAGAGTTTCTTGGCAGCCCCAAAATAATTTGTAATCTTCACAATTAGACATTCTTATTTAATGCAGCAATCTTTACTACCTAATCCAATTTCCTTCTCTATTTCCAACTCAGGCATGGGTCTGTCTTGTACAGAAAACTCTGCAGAGGTGATTAACTCTACTAGGGATTTTAGCAGTTGTCTGCGATCCTGCAAACACCAGAGTTTTGAGAATTACAAGGGGTCTTGGCTGAGCTAACACCCATGGGGGATCTGTAGGAGGACTTTAATTGTTGTTTTCAGAAAGAAGAAACTCTTCAAAAATGGAGAAGGGTATACTAAGGACCTTAAGAATGAGGGTGCTCCTGCCCCATGTTTTCCACAAGTGTAGTTTCTCTGGCACAAGAGTTTATTGCACAACAGAGCTAGCTGGACACAGTCATTCCTGGCTCTTCCCGAGACTTGGAAGCACTTTGCGGCCCAGCTGTCCCCTTTGTGGGTACCATCTCTTCTTGCTGGTCACCTGCTCTTTCTTGCTGAGTAGTTTGGATTTCTCTTAGCTCTTTCCCCATCCCTTCAATCTGTTTCTGCATTTCTGCTCTCTTTTGGGCACTGATCAATAGCTCAGCTTCCCTTTGCTCTTTTAATTTCTTCTGGAAAACTTCAGCCTGGATTTCTTCAAAGGAGAATTCCCCTACTCCTACATCGATCTTCTCCGTACAACATATCACCTTCTCTTTCTTCTCAGATGCTTGCCAGTGGCTTTGTTGAGCCCTTTGCAGAGGATCTTCCTTCTTCCTTTCCAGGCTTTCTGGTGCTTAGAACGTGGTTTATGCTTGGTTCGATTTCACATGGTGTCATAACTGCTGTTGTGCAGTCTCTTCCACGCATGGAGTAAAGCTGGGCTGTATTGCCACGAGGCCTATATTCCAAGGGCCTATCTGTATGTCAGGGGCCTGCTGACAGCTTTCTCTAGACAACTTTACTCTAGAAACCTCATCAGCATTCTCACTGAAAACAGTAATTCTGCATCTGTTGAAAAACTTGATTTTGGAGTCCTCTGTTCTGTTCTGGCTTGGAGCTTTGGGAGGTGCCTACTGCATAGCTAATGGAAGTTCTTACTGTCTTTTCCCCTTTGCTCTTTAGTTCAGCTGGAGTGCTGCACTGTAATGTGGAAGATCCAAACAATTCTCTTCTTCCTTTCTCCAGTGCCGATAGCATTTGTGAGACACCTGAGTGTGGGGTGCTAGGACTGCAGTCTTTCCAGGGGCTCCACTTGCATTGAAGCCCTTCCTGAAATATCACATCTGCTTTTCTAAAGTTTTCTCTAGCTTCATAATCCTCAGCCCGTGACATATAGAACTGAGCGTGGGAAATGCCAATCCCTTTATTGTACAGGTAACTGTACACTTCCAAAGGCTCATTGCATAAATGCCCCAATGTAAGCCAGAGACTAACAAATCGAGGATCATCATCGTGTAGTTTTTCTCTTTGCGGTGCTTCCACAGGTCTAATAATGTTGACGTGTTACTCTCCTTCCCCCCAGTTCTGCTCTGTCCAGTTGATACACACATCCCAAACATCCAGAGGGTCGTTTCCAGAACCAGATCAAATTTCAGATTCAAATGCCTATTTCTGCTGCTGAAGAGTCTTGTTGCAGGCAGGTTCTTACTGTGCCACGGCTCCCTGAAAGGTGGACATGATCCCCTTCCCTTAACGATCACATGCTTCCTTTTTCAGCTCCATTCCTCTCCCTCCAGGGATGTGGCTTCCTTCACAGCACCCCCTTCTTTCCTCATTGTCGCCTTCCTGCATTCCTGGCCAGGCCCTCCTCCCACTTCGGGGCATCCCTCAGAGCTGCTGACTGTCTGTTTTTCTTCGCCACTTGCCTTTAGAGCTAGCTACCAAAGAAGCAAAAGCATGCACCCAACTCCCTTACATGCCAGCCACCTCGAGCTCCCTGATTCTAATTTTAAATGGCTGCATAATAGACCGTCTGATTGATAATCAGTTTATCATTATTTCCACTTTCTTGTGTTCTTTACAGAGTTCTGTAAATAACATTTTCTGCTTAAGATTTTAAAGACTTTAAAAATTCATCTAAATTATTGGCTTAGAATAACTTATTGGGAGTATAATCCTGGGCCACTCTTAATTTCATTCCTAGTGGCCCTTTTGGAGGTGAAGTAGACATCCACAGGTGCTGATTCACTCCTTTGCTTTAGGGTGCTTTGCTCACGTGACTGCTGTGGACGCACACCGCCTTCCTGCTGCTTTGGGGGCTGGGCCTGGTGGTTAGGACCAATAACTCCTTCCCCGTGCAAAGCAGAGATGAGATAATAACAAGAACATGGCCTAACTGGTTTAGAAGAACATTAGGAAGATTAACTTTTAGGCAACCAACCATTTTACAAAGTTATTTTCTTACTTAGCTTTTTCTCTCCATTGAGTTTATGAGCTCCTGGGGGGTATGGAGGACACAGGTTTAGAGACTGGTGGACCTAGCATGCTTCAGTTGACTAATATCAGTTAAAAGAACAAAAATCTCATTTTGCCCCTAAGTGTTAGCAATTTCATGTAGCAGAGAATGGAAAATATGGAAGGCGAGGTAGCTGATTCTGTGCTGTGAATCTTCTGGCTGTCATAAATTGCTCTAGGCATGCCTTCTCCGGGCCTTTCTGCCTCTTTCACCTCCCAGCTATGAGAAAACTCAAAGAGCCTCGGCAGACGATGGTTGATTGTCCAACATGTTGACACACCTGAGACCCATCACACGAGCCCACGTTTGAACACAAGGGGGGGTCTTCTCATCTCCTCATTACCTCCTAGAGCCCCTTGTTCCAAAAGGGAACATCACATCCCACAGGGCTATGGAAAATCCAGCAGCATCCTTCTGCCTGGCCCCTGTGTGGAGGAAACCAGGGCCCGATGCTTGGGCTCGAGCCACCAGAGGGCACTGTGGGTCCAGGAAGAGGCTCCTTCCAGGCATCCTCTCCAGGCTCCAGCCAAGCCTCTCAGAGGTCTAGACTGGCTGTCTCAGGAGTCGCTGAAAAAGGACTCCGCACAAACAACACAATTTAGAAAAGACAAAAAAACAGCCCAAATGTTTTTCTACTCATCGATTGCACAGCCCAGTGGCATCCACCCTCCCCCTCACTCTAGACCAGAATGACTCAGCTGCCCACCTAAGTCCGCCTGACACCAGCATCCATCCTGGACTTATTTTATTTGTGAAGGTCTAAGGCTGAACATCTCAACAGGGCCTCCTGGAGGTCATTTCAGCTCCTGTCCCCTACCCTTGCACTCTGATGGCCATGCTCAGCTCAGCCTGGGACTACTGCTATTGTCATCAACTTCATAATTTTGAAAAGTATATTAACAGCATAGCAACATCAGAGAGCTAACATTTACTCAGTGCTTACTATGTCAGAGTCTAGGCCAAACATTTTAACCTCCCAACATGCATCCAGGTAAGAACTAGCATCACCCTCTTTTAGCAGAAAGAGACTCAACTAGATAACTCACTAACACAAGTCAAGGCAACATTTGGAGTCCCATCTGGTTGGCATCAGAATCTGTGATCCTTGTACTAAGGTGAGCTGCCTTTTCACCTTCTGATCTCATTGACTCCACAATATGGGTGTATGAAAGTCCATTTGCTCAGTTATTTAACAAACATTTGTTAATCACCTCCTATATATTCATACACTCTGAATATACATACAACATAATCTGACATGGAGTCTGACCCAAACGATGGCAAACCTAATTCAAGGAATGTTCCAAGCATTCTATTCAGGGACTAAGAAGACAGATGGTACTTACAAAGACAGGTGATGAGCTGACTCAAAATGGCAGACTATAAACAAAATGAGCAAACCAAAACTTTAGCTCACTTCATACAGAGCTCAGAAAAGCACTGCTCCTCTCAGCTCCTCTGAGCTGAGGCCACCTGCTCTATGCTGTCCCCTTCCCTCTCTCTACTCTCCAGCTCAAATCTCAGGGGGCTCTTTGGGGACATTTGTTGATCTTACCTGTCTTAAACATTGAGTCAGATTTTCTCCAAAAAGACTTCTAACTATGGATGCACCTGCCTAGGTTCATGGACATCACTGGTCACAGAAGGTGGGGCTCATTTCAAAAACAAACCCAGCAGAGGCCTCCCAGTGGCACAGACATCAAGCAATAGTCTTGGATGAAATGATAAAGGGTGCAAGGAGAGGCAGCATCTTGGCTCTGGAAGAGAACTAGGACCATCTCCTTACCATCTTGAAATCTCATTTGCTTCACTTATTAAAAATAAAGTGAGATTTCATAAGCTTTCCAACTTTTATTTTTAATAATAATCATTGATTGCATTGCAGGACCCACTACTAGCTGGGTGACAGCCAATCATTTCTAAATCTCTAAATCTAATCTCTAATCTGTAATGTCCTTATCCTTGAAATGGGAATAACATTAACAACTTTAAAGCACTGGCCTAAGAAATGCGATATAAAGCATCAGTTTACCTTGTGTTTGCTTAGTATAGAGTAGAGACCCAACATGACAGTCATTGCTGTGATAGCAGAATTAAGTTGGTCACAGAAAATTAAAAGCAGAAATACAATTTCTCAGGACATGAGACTCCATCCTGATGAACTTCCTTGGCACACAGCAACTCTGTTAGACAATTCAGTAAAGAACCTGTTATCAAGTCCCTTCCATGAGTCACCGGCTGCCTCCTCCCTGCCTGTGATCTCTTGTGTAGGTGGGAGCCGCCGCTCTCTGGAGGAGGGGTGAGGGCAGGACAGGACTGACGGATGAGGCCACATAGGGCCTGGGCCGGAGGTGGATGGACTGACTGCTCATCTGAGAGAATGAGGAGGTTGGACAAGATGAGGTGTAAAGGCCCTTTCAGGTGGGAAGATCTCAATCTGGCAGAGGCCCAGAGAGAGGAAGTGACTCACCCCAAACTATACAGCTAAGAAGACTCGCAGAGTTTGAATTTAAACGTTGCTTTAAAAAAAAAAAAAGAAAAACCGCCCAACTGCTAGTGAATGTCAGTGAGGAGGCCAGGGCTGGAAGTTCTAGGGACTGTGTTACTGTCACATCTCCCAACAGGGTGATGCCATGTTCACGATTTTCCGTGCTTTGAATGGATATAGAACAATATCTGAGGTTGTCACAAAGTTGGCCTCAAGAATGAAGAGAAAAGAGAAACAAAAATGGCTGTGAGCAGAGACCTGTCTGCCCATCCTAAGGGGAAAGGATGACTGATGACCCCGTCCTGGCCCAACTGGCCACACACACAGAGGCAGAATGTGCAGATCCAGACTGGTCGGTCCCTGAGGAACACAGAGGAGGGAAGGTGACAGAGGCACATGCTGGTTGTGCCCAGCAAGCGCTGCCCAGGCCCAGGTGCCCTCACCCCAAGGACACTGGCTGCCTCAGGCCCCGAGGCCAAGAAAATTTTCAAGCATCCAATCAGCATCCTTTGCTGTGAGTCACCAAATCACATCTGCAGGAGCCCCTGCATGGAAGAAAACTGAGTCATCTTCTTCTCTCACAATAATAAAAATAGTTCCCTTCTTTGAGCACTCATGATGTCTAGATGCTTCATATCTCGGCTCACAAAAATCACGTACGGTAGTTGTTATTTGCTCCCATTTTAAATAAACCGAATATAAAAAAAAAAAAAAGATAAATGATCTTTTCTTAAAAATCTAAGAACTGTGAGCTACATATAGGCAGTCTTGATTTCAGCCAGGCTTGCCGACTCTGGGGAAGGTTTTTGCTAGAATCCTCTGAAATTCTCCTATAGCCCTATGGCATATTTTGCTACGTAATATGAAAGCATACATATTTTAAAGCATAAGCTTATAAAATATAAACATAATATATGTTCATTAATGAACATATGTTCATTATGGAGTGAGTGGAAAACTCAAATACGAGGACGACAGCTGAGAAATAAATAATGTGAAAAATGTTGAGTGTTTTTCTGCAGTCTCTCTTGCTCTGTGTACTCAGGACGTACGCTGTCAGTAATGACACATCCTTTTTAATTTGCTTTGTAAAATGAATCTATCGCCTACACTTTGCATATTAACTATTTTACCAAATATAATTTTAAATTATTTCATGCTACTCCATTATTTGGCTATACTATAATTTGTTCAACTGATTCCCCCCGACTGCAGCGCATTTTAATTGCTTCCAATTTCAATCACAAATTACACTGTAAGTCACATTTGCGTATGTAAATATTTATGTTACATCTCTGATTATTTTCCTAAATTAGTGATTCTACTTCTATGAATTTATTCAAAGGTTCCAGATATTTTTGAAGGTTTTGATAGGTCTATTTAAGGGGAGAGAATGGGCAAGGTGAAGTCTGCCCAGTGACTGGACAGCTTCTCATTGTAATTTAATAAAGGGGCACTCCCTTGTGATTAGCTAATGTGAGCACCCTCTGAGCAAAGCAGACACCCTGGGGGCTGTTGAATTCATCTTTGCAAAACTGCAAGCCCCTGGATGCTGGCAAATTAATCAAGGTGCAGTGTTCCCTGGGGAGGCTTCCTGCCTGCCCAGCAGTGCACTCCCTCTCCTGAGAAAGATGCACCTTCCCTGGGAAATTGCTTTCAGACTTGAACCTTTGTCCCAGAGAAAAGCAAACAATGATTGATCATTATAATGGTACGAATGAGGAATGGCATTCTTAGCCTCTGCCTTTTATAAATTCTTATGGACACAAACCTGAGCAGTTCTTTCCCTCTTACAAGGAGTTACGAATGAGAAAGAAAAGCTTTTCATCTGAGCAATGCAAGCCCCTTGAAATGTGAGACATTGAAATGTGGGCAATCAAATCTCCCTCTCTCCCCTTTCCTCATGCTAAATAATTGCCTCTTGTAGCTACTTGCTATATGGGCTCTAGAATGACAGCAAGTAGCCAAAAATTTACTTAACAATGCTGTATGCTGAACCCCTTAAGTTCAACAATGTTTAGTCAATCTCTAATCAATGTTATTTCTATAGATCAATAAGAATCCCAGAAAAAAAAATTGTAATTGGCCCCTCTCCTTATCTGTCCTTTTTTCTTTACAGATTTGAGCCTCTACTTTGTTTTTCAGGCACTTCCCAGTGTTTCCCAGGCCACAGAACTCAACCTCAGCCCAAATAAACTCTTGTCAATGGAAAAGAACCCAAAATCTGTAAAATAATTTAAAGAGGTTTATTCTGAGCTGAATATGTGTGACCGTGGCCCAGAGAGCCACACCAAAAAAACCTTAAGGAAGTGGTATCACCATGGTTGGGTTATGGTTTCGTTTTATACTTTTCCATGGGACAGGGATTATATGTAAAGTCATGAATCAAGACATGGAAAGCATATATCAGTTTGGCCTGAACAGGCAGGACAACTCGAACCCAGGGTTTACAGATCATGGGTGGGTTTAAAGAGTCTTTAATTCATAATTGTTTAAAGAAATGGAGCTTTGTCTAAAGGCTTAGAATGCTTTAAATTAAAATAAGAGATAATAATGCTTTAAATTAAAACAAGCCTCAGGACATACACCTGGAAGTGTGGTTTAAACTTTATCTGGCACAGACTTAAGCCTATTAAAGAGCTATAAAGAACATCTCCTAGAAAGGAGGGGGCAGAACAAGGCATGTCTGACCTCCATTCTCATAGCCAGCAATTCAGCTTTAGGGAATGTCTGAGATACCCTTTGCCAAAGAAGGGATCCATTCAATTAGCTGGGGGTGGAGCTTAAGATTTTATTTTACTTCACACTTTCTATATTAATTTTGCTTCATTTTCCTTATTTAGGTCAATACATATCTTATGATCCATGGCCCATGAGTGGTAAGCTGAATAAACAGAAAGATGCAACATTAAGTTCAGGAAAAATGTGCCGGATTCCTCAGGGTCCCTTTACTCCTCCTCTAGCCTAGTCCTGCTGCAACCCGCACCAAGGCAAACACATCATTACAAATCTGCTAACATGGCTTAACAGTCCCACGTTATTCTGTTTCTAAAACTTCTCTGGTTTCTCCCATCTCACAACCCTTGGGTGCTTCACTATCAGAACTGTCCATTGAAAGAATGCTTCTCAGACTGTCCAGCCTTGCTGAGACCCTTGGGGAGCTCTCTGCTGTGGCAGGAGAGGGACCCACACTCAAGGTGCTTTGGTGTCGGTCCTTCTCCACGTTATTCCCCCCTTCCCATCTCCTCTAACCATTCTGAACCATCCAGTTCCTCACCATTTCTCCCTTCTTTGCTCTTTGTACTTTGCCTACAACTTGCCAGGGAGCTCCATCAGGGGAGTCCATCACAGAAATCACCTCCTATATCTCATTCTACCCTGAGGACTTTGGTCTCCAGGCATGAAGGATTGCCAAGAAGCAGAAAAATGCAACCATCAAGAACAGAGAGAAAACGCTAGTAAAATGCTGAAAGATTTTAAAATGCTCAAAGACCTCAGATAGCTATGGCGGCATTCAGGATTTGGAGAATAAGATGTGTGGAATAAAGAAAATGCAAAAATCTATATCTGCATTCTGTGCCTGCCTTTCTCTCAGTGTATTTGCAAATTCATAATTCAAGGTAAGAGCATTAGAATCCCGAGTAAAAGAACCAGCTGGAAGGCAGAGTAGCCAGCAGGACAGAAATCTCACAGGGTAGGGGAGACAAAAGAAGAAAACGGATTTTGTGGGGTTGTCAAGGCAGCCAGGACTTTGGGTCCAAGACCCCAGGGAGAAGCTGGGCAGAGAAGTAGGCCCAGCAATTAGCTGGCTTTTCTACAAATCATTGATATTCTCAAAGCAAGCAGCACAAGGACCTAACAAATTCAGCAGAAAGCCACTGAAAAATTGATTACCATTAAGCATAATCCCAAGATGCCAAGAAGACAAAACTCGACATTTATGACGAACACAGGAGGGTGAATACCTGTTTAATCACCAGGTTATCAGTTGTAACTCATAAGTAGGAATAGGAATCTAAGATCTGAGAAATAAAACTAAAACTCTAAGCTCCCCAACTGATAGAAAGGACCCCTCTTGGCCGAGAGGACCCTGGAGAAGCCTTAAAAAAACTGAGTTTTCAACCATGACAGGACAGGAGGTCAGACACCCTCCCACCAAATGCTTTCCCTCCTTAACTGCCACTAGGATTTCTTCCTTAAGCGTTAAACAGAACCAGTTCTTCAGAAATATTCAGTCCACTGCTGATTTCAATCAGCCACCTAACGCTGCTCCTCCCTTTCTGCAATTTTGGCATAACAGCTGCCCGGTATTTCTTCTTGTTAAGGAGCCCCTGATGGTGGAGAAGCTCTGGCCGGTCTACAGAGGCTGCACAGTGAGAGCTCTCCTGTCCTCTGCTTCAACCTTTTGACAACAGAGTGCTGAAAACTCCACCCTCAGATCCTGCTGAAGGTACTATTTTCTGAACCTGGACCCCATGAAGGGGCTGGAAGCCCAATTATGCAGGTGCATGGTTCTCCTTTCATGAATATTCATAACTCCCCCTATAGCTAGTTAAATCTGTATATTCAGCCACCCTGCTCAGCATAAATTCCTACTCCCCTTGTCTCTGCCTTCAAGTACATGCTCTAGGTTTCTGCCACAGGCTCTGTTTCTCAGCCTGTCAGAATGGCCACCCTGCAGGCTGCAACTCTATGAGAAATAGAGGTCTCCTTTTCAAATGTATGAATTTCCTCATTTCTTCAGTTGACAGGGCAAAATGGTATTGCAAGCACAACAGAGAAATCTCAGCCCCTGCTTGGTAAGGACGATTTGATCCCATTTTACCTAGCAGAGGGCAACATCCTTGAGTTTCTACAATCTTCCATATGCAATTTCAGATATTTATTTTAAAATGTCATCCAGTATGTCAAGAAGCAGCGTCGGGAGGAAAAAGAAACGTACTAGGAGCAGACTCATACAGCTCAGTTATTGAAATCCTCAGAGAAGCTCCATAAAGGAGCTATAATTATTATGTTCAAAAAATATATGACAAAATAAATTTTATCAGACAACTGGGCTGAGTAAGAAAAATAAAGCCAGGTGTGGTGTCTCATGCCTATAATCCCAGCAGTTTGGGAGGCTGAGGGGGAGGATTGCTTGAGGCCAGGAAGTTGAGAGCAGCCTGGGTGACAGAGCAAAGCTTCAGCTTCATCTCTAAAAAAAGCAGGAAAATCAGTCAGGTATGGTGGCTCAGACCTATAGTTCCAGCTTTGAGGGAGGCTGAAGCAGGAAGATCACTGAAGCCCAGGAGTTTGAGACTGTAGTAGGCTGTGATGATGCCACTGCACTCGACTGGGCAATAGAGTACGGTCCTATCTCAAAAAAAAAAAAAAAAAAAAAAAAAGAACTTTAGCAATTAAAAATGAAATTGAAATTAAAAATCCAATCATTTTTTCCCTTGTAAGAAAGAAGTATGCAGAATTCTCAGAGCTGAAAGTAAACCTTCTATTTGATCCTGCAATCCCATTACTAGGTATCTACCGGGAAGTAAAACATTATTTTGCCTTAAGGACATTTGCACTAGAATGTTTATCACAGCTCAATTCTCAAGAGGTGAAACCAACTCAAGTGCCTGTCAGCCCACCAAGGGATTAATAAACTGTCACCATGGGATACTATTCAGCCATCAAAAAGATAGAGGCTTTAATCTTTTGTATTAACCTGGATGGAGTAAAAGAACGTTCTTCAAAAGAATGGAAAGGCAAGTATCCAATGTACTCAACACTAATGTGAAACCAACAGAAAAACAAGTACACACCCACACAAGAGTAAAACACAATCACATGCAGAGGAGAGGAGGGAGGAAGACTGATGTGCTCTCACCCAAGGGTCACAATGTGAGGGTGCACAGCACGCCTCCAGGTGAGGGGCTCAACTACAATGTGGGCTGCACCTAACATGCAAACGCGGTGACCTAATCATTTGTACCCTCGTATTAATCTGAAATTTAAAAACACCCAGTAGATGAGTTAGTCACAGATTGAATAAACACAGTAGATAACAGGATCAGTAAGCAGACAGAGAAAAAATAGCAAAAAGGATGGACACTACAGAAAGAATGTGGAAGACACGTGAGCACAGCAAAAGGTCTAATGGGTCCAAGTGGGCTCACAAAGAGAGAAGAGAAAGATGCATGCGCGTGCATACGTGTGTGTACATGAATACATATCTGTGTTTGTATTACTGTGTTTATATGACTAGGCATGTTTGTGTATTTGTGGGTATGTAATTCATATAAATGTTTTATGTATTTGTGTGTATATGAATACACATGCATATGTTTATTTTTATATGTGTATGATACATATAAAATGTGCTTATGTTTGTATTTATGTGTGTGTATGAATACTCACATATATAAATTTTCAGTGGCTGAGAGCCCCCTGATGCTGGCAGGCCTTTTTGACCCACCACAATTGAGGCCACACTTGCCCTCTCCAGCCAATGACTTGGGAAGAAGGGTTACCAGCCCTGCCTTGTTCCTGTCCTGCACAAGAATCTTGCAGTGTGCAGATCTCATTCAGGGATGCCCATCAGCTTGAGTGAGTTCTTCACAGAACCGTGTTCTGGCATGAGCTCCCTCCTGCCTGCGTGTAGGCACAGGCCTCTCTCTGCTCCTCACTTCCCTGTGTGTTCTTCACAGGTATTCTCCCCGAGCATCTTGAGAATGCCCATTTTTAGCACTTCTTAGAGGAATCTGAAATGACAGAAAAGATGAGACAGAACTATGAAAAGTGATGTAAGACATTAAGCTACCAAACCCAGGTGCTCTGCAGCATGTAGACAGGATAGAAACAAGCCCACAAGTGGGGACTTCCAGTTTCAGCTGAGGTAGTTAAGAAAACCAGAAAGTGGTCACTCCCCACCTTACAGTAAGGAGAAGTTGGATGCATTGAAAATTAATGACTTTCTTGCATCCTTTAGAGAAGTAAGGTCAAAGGGAAAACCACCATCTCAAAATCTGGACAAATGGGCACTCTAAGGCAAGTGCAACGTGAGTGTCTGCTCCCCTGGAGCAGGACACCTCATAAACCAGTAGGAATATTAGACTCCGACCTGTTTCTGGAGGCTCAATGTGAGCTACTTGGAATGTGCAAAGCTTATGGGGGCCACAGTCATGGCAGTATCATCACACTTTTATATTCTTTTATGTTTCTTCCTCCAGGAACCTCAAAAATCTACCGTAGGAGGGATTTGGAAAAATCACAGTGCAAATTGAAGAAAGGAAGGAGCAGAGCCTAGGAAATCTGTCTCTGACTGAACAAAAGGCTTGATCTGCAGGGCAAAGGCATTACCAGAGAATGCTGGAAAAATTACATCCTAATTGAAAGAAGGGAATGCCACCCAGGCCCAGCCTTCCTGTCTCACTGAAGGAAAAATAAATCCCTGCTATAGGGGCAGTGCCTCAAGGATATGGATATGGAGTGAGAACACTAGAGAATTAGGAAGGGGTTAAGGCTGATGGAGGAAGCTAAAGGAAGGACAGAAATACAGAGAATGCCCAAAAGATGTATACTTATTTTAAGGAAGGAAAAAACTGTATTAAATTTGTGATATTCAAGTCACATTTGACTTCTATAATTACATGAGACATACAATATACAGGATAAGAAACATTGGATATTACAATTTTAGTACAGTTTTTATTATAAGGAAAATGTTTTATCATAAAGGAAAAAACTATATTAAAATTGTAATCCTCAAATACCAATAATAAAAGATGAATATAAGTCACGTTTGAGTACCTCTTATAATTGCAGAAGTCAAACGTGCCTTGAGTATTACAATTTTAATACAGTCATACAGTTTTTTCCTGTCTTAAAATATGTATACATCTTTTGGGCACCCTCTGTACCTCTGAAGATCATGCACTCCAAAACCTGAGACTTTGTCTGAAGACCAGAGAATGTCCTTTGTCCCTTACGTTGTAACACCACTCTAATACGGGTCCAGTAAAGATACCAGTGGGTGTCAGCTGGGAGAGGCAGATTCTACATGGGGGGCAGAATCCAGAAAGCCCAAAACCAAGAGAAGGATGAAATTTCTACTAGAGAGATTTCTAGCCACCAGTGCCCAATAATTCAACAAGCACAAAAAAGCACAACTTCTGACCAAATTAGCAAAAATCCTCATGCCTGTCTTTCAGGAAAAAAAACCCCAAGGCACACCAAAATGGAAAATCAAATCAAATGGAAGAGAGAGCAATCGTGAGAACCACATTCAGTTGTGAAATAGATGTTGGAATTATCAAAAATAAATTTAAAACAACTGATTGAGACGTTAAGAAACAATGATGGAAAAAGTAGACAACATGCAGAATTAGATGGGTGATGTCAAAGAGAACGAGAAACCGTAAAAAAGAACCGAGACTAAATTCTAGAAATCAAAACACACTACAGAAATAAAGAATGTCTCTAACAGGCTAATTAGTAGCATCAACACAGCTGAGAAAAGATTTAGTAAACATGGATAAATGTAGAGAAATTACTCAAAATGCAAGTAGAAAAAATAACTCAAACACAGCAGTCAGGAATTATGGGAAAATATAGAATTGTACAACATAGGCAATTGGAAAAAAAAGAAAACAGGATATTAAAAACATAGTTGAAGAAATAATGGCTGAAAATATTCCAGTATACGTAGCAGACACAAAACCACAGACCTAAGAAGCTTAAAAAGCAGCACTGACAGCTTTCAGAATTTTCTCCTTCATATTAACTTTAGTGAAATTGATTATAATGTGTCTGGGGGAGACCTGCCTTTCGATCCTATAATTCCTCTACTAGGTTTATACCCAGAAGACCAAAAGTCACAATATAACAAAGACATCTGTACCAGAATGTTTATTGCAGCCCAATTCATAATTGCTAAGTCATGGAAGAAGCCCAAGTGCCCAT
>CAUYPK010085047.1:0-12367 GCA_963574355.1 Loris lydekkerianus | reverse complement strand
TCAGATCTTTGAGGGATGCAACTTCTTGTCTCAATGTGTCAAAATCTTTGGTCATTTGGTCTTTGAATCCATTGAATTCTTGAGATAACTTTTGGAATTCTAATTTGATCTTGTTTGCTATCCAGATCCTGAATTCAATTTCTGACATCTCAGCTATTTGTTTGTGCATGGGGTCTTGTGGTGTTTCTGCTCCATTGATCCTTGGGGGAGTTGATCTACTCTGATTATTCATATTGCCTGAGTTTTTCTGTTGATCTCGCCTCATGATTGTTTTTCACCATTGCCTCTGGCTGTCTTCAGAGTTGTTGAGGTGTCTCTCCAGGATTAGACCCCAGCGGGTTCAGTCTATTGTTGCTGGATGTTTGTAGGGCGTGACCCTGTGTAGTTCCTCTGGGGCTGCTCTAGCTAGGGAGTTCTGGTTGTGGAAGCAGCTCCGGTGTGTGACACGCCCACATCCAGCAACAGGGCTTGGGGTGGTGCGCACGGTTCTGGGAGTGCCTGGCGCCTAATGACTTTGGCACAGAGAACCCAAGTGTGCAGCAGTCTCTGGCCAGGAGAAGGGCTGTGCACAGAGGCAGGGAGGGCTTTAGAGGGCACGCAGCTACCAGGGTCCCTAGCCAGATGAACGGGCTAGTGTGGAGGCTGGGAGGACACTGGAGGGAGGATGCAGGGTTGCGTGGCTCCCGCAGTTCTTGGTCAGGGAATGCAGAGGCCCAGTGGGTGTTGGTCACTGGTCGGGGGTCACTGCACAGCTCTTATGGGGTCTGGGCAGCGCCAAGCCCAGGAGTTTGAGGTTGCTATGAGCTGAGTCACAGCACTCTACCCAGGGCAACAGCCCAGTGTGCCAAAACCGCCTCACTCTGCCCATAAGGATTAAGGCTGTAAGGCAGTTCAGTCCCCTCCTTTAGGCTGCTCAGTCACTAGGTTACTTTGTCCTGCCTAATCCTTGCTCTGGGGCCCTGAGGGTGGAGTTTGCCAGAGCAGTTCTTTCACAATGGCTTACTTCGCCCAGCTCATTGGCTCATTCTGGGGCCCTAGACAATGCCCAACGTTCTCCACACTCCTGCTCAAGCTCTCCCCAAGGCAGCTCAACTGAGTGCCCAGTCCAAAACACCAAAACCGTTCACAGGTTAGACCTTTCCGGTTTGCAGTCTCACTGCTGCTTCTACTCACGGTTGTCGGCGTGATTAGGTCGATCAAACACACGCAACCACTTGCCAGTTTTCCACTGTTTTTGTCCGTCTCCTGGGGTCCAGAAGTCCCTTGCTGGCTCCCTGTATCCTCAAAGGGATGATCATAGGCAGATCCCACCAGCCAGAGATTTCTGGAGTCTTGTCTCCCCAGACTCGCTGTGCCCAGTTACAGGGAAGCTGTTACTTGGCCGCCGTCTTTAATCCCAATCAAGGGAATTTGAACCAAATCCTGTTGTTGTTTTAAAGGCATGAGGCTGAGGGTTTTGCTCAGTAACCTCACAACTGGCAAAAACTGTTAATGAAAACAAGAGATACAGTCATCCTCTTAGGCAGGTGACAGCAAAAGAAAATGCACTGCTTTATCATCCGTCCTAGCAAATTTTCTTCAGAAGAATTTCCTAGACTTTGTTTTATGGTAGTTAGTTCTCTTTGCTTTCACTCCAAAACCTCTTTCAAACAAAATGAGTAATTAAGAAAAGCAAACTTCCTGTCTGAAAAATTGGATCTTTCCACTTTGCCACAACTCTTTTACACAGCCTACTTTCTGATAAAACATAAAGAAACTCTGCTTTTCTCATTGCCTGGTCCAGGGAAGAGACCCTGAGTCACTGGCATCAGCACCCTGGGCCCCACGCCTACCCTGCACCCACATGCTGGGTGGCCTGAAGAAGGTCCCATTAACTCTGAACCTTCAGTTTTTTTCAGCTATAAATTAGGAAGTTCTATTTCAGAATCTAAAGATTAGTTTATCTCTGTTCTTTACTTCATTGATTTTGTGTTGTTGCCACAGCTCTTTTAGTTCTTTGCCCTATGAGTTTATAGATAGCTTTCTTGCAATACTTCTATTCAACAAACTTTTTAGTTCAGACAATTACTGAGAGCCTAAGAGGACAAAGATGAGCAAGGCCTGGCTCATAGTGTCAGGCACTTAGGTGATGGTATCACTTAAGTGTCTAGGTTAGACCACTTTATATCATTACCTTCGCCATACAGCAAACCTTAAAATGGTCTTTATGACCTCAGCATTAGGCTCAGATTACAGATAGGAATGCTAAGGTGCAGAGAATGGTATTCTCCAAATCTCACAGTGAGGCTAAACCTGGGATCAAGGCCAGCGTGTTTCTTCTGTTATGTATTGTTATTTGGAAGTAAGTAAACTACAAGATTGGGAGATTTGGGAAAAGGAGAAACATTGTCTAACATGAACAGTGAGCCCATTTCAAATCTTCTGTTTCCTCAAAGAAGGAGGAGCATTTTGATTTGAGGATGAGTCTGGGTTGATGAGCGTGCACATGTTTTGCCACCCTGAGGGGGATCCTCTTCCTCAGTTCAGAGCTGTCCTTCTGTCCCTTGCAGGCGCTGGCTCAGGCGATCAGGGAGGCCAGAGAGCAGCACCCTGACATGTCGGTCACAAGAGTAGTGGTGCACAAAGAAACGGAGTTGGCGGAGGAAGGGGAAGACTAAAGTGAGGTAAGCAGGCTGCGTTGGCCCTGGCCTTTCTTGTGCTTGTTCTCTGTTCCTGAACCTGTGGAGACGTGTGAAAGGCAATTTTCTATCAGTGTCTCTGTTTCCTGTAGGATGTGAATATTTTATAGTATTACCACCAAGTGCATTTGCTCACGGGCATGTAATTATGAACTCTGGACTGATGGGTATATGGTATCAATAACTATGGTTTATTGAGGGCTGCTAATAACATTTATATATTAGTTTACTATTTATCAGGCATATTAGCATAAACTACATTAATTGATGTTCATGTTGAATCATTGAGGAAGGTGCTATTAACCTCATTTGATTGAGAGATTTCTATTACAGAAGGAAGAAGGAGGGGATGAGTTAAATCCTTTAAATCTGCATATCAGATAATGACCATGAAGGAAAAGATTTTTTGACTCCAGGAAAGTTGCACACACTGGCCAAGTTACTGTAGCTTTACAATGGGTCTTGATATCTGGTAGCACATCCCTCACTCCCAGTTGTGTTCTTTTTCTTCATTCTAGTCTCTTCCTGTTTGATATAAATTTCAGAATCAGGTTACTAGATTCTAAGAGTAAACCCTGTGGTATTTTAATTGAAACTGTGTCCACGCTGTAGTTCAGTATGGGGAGAATTACATCTTTATGGTGTTGTCTTCTTTCCATGAACTTACAGTTTCTTTCTCCATTTGTATGTATCTTCTTTAATGTCTTTCATTATATTGGCTTTCCTGTATTGACCTTACATCTAGCAACCTGACTCTTTATATTTTAGATAACTGTTTTCAACACAAGATGCTATGTACATAATGGGCCCTTAAATGGAAATCATTAAAAATTTTAGCAAAGCCAAAGTATCCAGTTACTTGAATAAATGTGCGCTGTTATATGTGAATATTGATCCTTTTATTTTTAGATGTATTTCCCTGATGGTGTCATGTGTGAAAGGCTGAGAGCATTCTTACCTAGGAGCCAGAAGATTGAGTGCTATATTTTAATCTTGTCAGATATCAAACTATTATTGTCACAGGGAGAGTCTGTGGGATGGTACAATCTACGTTTCCTAACTTATAGGACTTTTGTTAGGATATTATAATAAGATAATCAATGAGAAAATTGTTATACAAGTGTAACTTGGTAACACTGGTTGTTTTCCCTCTAAATTTTGTGAGTTAGTCACTTATTTCTTAGGAATGTAAGACAAAAATTAGTAACCACTGTAAGCATTATCAAAACCTCTGCCTTGTAGCATTTTAATGAGTTTTTAAGTGAATTAGTTATGTCAGTTAATCTGACACTTTATATGCACTTTTGCAATGGACACAACACACAAACGCTCACATAAAAAATCTTTTAGAGTCTGCCTATCTCAGAGGCTAACTTTTATGAGCAGCCTTGTTAAACAAATTTAGGAAGTTTGGGTGTCAACTTAATGTATAAGGTGAGCAAATTGGATAAATTTGGAAAGATTAGTTCATCCATTCAAAAAGTATTTAACGAATGCCCAAATATGGTAGGGCGGGGTAGGCCTAGAAGATTCAGCGATAGCCAAAGCAAACATGTTCCCCTTCCTCAGGGAAAGATAGGCTGAGATACTCCTGGAAGGGAGATGTGAATATTAACAAGTAAAATGTATTTGCAAGTGTTATAAGCACTCTGAAGGAAATAGTGTTCTGAGAGAACAAAATAGGGGAGGTGTACGATTATAAATGTAACCTATGACTTGAGAAACAAAATTCAAGTGTGAGATCTGAGAGTTGAATAAGAATTACCTCAGTATTGCAAAGTCATTTAGCATCTTTGCCCCCCACTGGCTACTGCTTGCTCTTAAAAATTTTCCTTTGCCAGCTCCACTCAGAACTGGAAAGAGTGTGTTTCCACTGCTTTATCTGTGCTCTGGCTGTTCCACCAGGATTCCCAGAGGTAGCAGGTGGGCCGAGGCAAAGGGTAGGACCAGGATAATACTGACTGAAGCTCAGACAAGGGAGTGACTGTTTGCAACTGTACCTGCTATGTCTCCCTGTCTCAGGCACAGAAAGCTCTCCCCTGACCTGACCTCACCCTTTGGAATAGCACTGAGCGTTTGATCAAGTTTTGAAGGTGGTAGGAGGGGCAGCAAACAGAAAGATGGTCAAAGAACAACCTGCAGAGGACAGACCTCCCAAGTCCACCTTCCTCAGCTGGTGGCAGCCAACTGTGAGGCAGAAAGGAATTAAATGCAAACTCTGTTACAAAGAAAGCAGGCTTCAGATGAGTGCCGTGCTAAATCTTTGTAACTTTCTCGTGTCCTTTCATAAGCCATACTCACCTCCTGCCAGTTTATCACAAATGTATATTTATAAGCCCTCAAATGGACACACAACATTACTGACTTTGTCACCGCAGGAATCCCAAACAGTCCTGACCTGGAGGGAGAAGCAGTCCTGGCTTGGTGGTGTGGTCCTTGTGGTCTCAGGAGGAGGGAGCACATGTCTCTGCTGTAGTTGACACCGTGAGCTCTCTAAGCCAGACTTCCCTCGAGCCTCGCTGGCTTGTGGAGTCTTGACAAAGGGTAAAAACATGGATGGGGCCTCCTTTTGAAAAGTCTGAAAAGGTGAATGACACGGGGGTGTCTGCTCATTTAGTCACTTATGTTCTTCATTCAGTCGTCCAAGGTACAGGGATGTGTGGAATACTCGTTGGATATCATCTACTTCTGTATTATGAAAATACTAGACGAAAAAAGGTCTGTGCCCAGGTCTCTCCCTTGACCTGACCTCACCCATTGGAGTAGCTCTGAGCTTTTGATCAGTGATAACAGAATAGAGTTTCAGGTTTCATAAGGTTGTGATAAGTTCTGAACTTCATGTGGTGGGAATAAAAAGGAGAGATCTCTAAATCAGAATTAGGTCTCAGAGATGGCTTCTCACTTGAGCCCCGTGGTTAGTAGGTGTTAGCTCTATGAATAAGAGTGGAGGGGGCATTTGGGGCATTGAACCAGACACTGAAGAAGGGGAGGACATCAGATGGATCTGGGTTGCAGGGAACTTGTAGGAGAGTGACGAGGGAGAGGGAAGAGGCCCCATCCTGAGGAATCTTCTAAGCCTAGCTAAAGAGGCTGACTATCCTGATGGCTGCAGTAAGCTCCTCTTGTTTGAGAGATGGTAAGGAGCTCAAGTTTTGTGACTTGGTGACTTTCGGCATGGGACTATGGAAGTTAGTGAGTTGGAAAGGTGGAGAGCAGAGGAGAGTCATACATCGTGCTGAAGTTTCTGTCTTGGGCAAAGTAGTTGGTGGCACTTGCGATTTGAATTGTGGAATATATGAATTTTGTTTATTACATGTCACGTGCAGTACACTCAGTTTTTTTCTGCTGGGCTGTCTTAAAGCAAAAATGGATTTATTGTTCTGTAGTATTGTGGGAGAGACTGAGTGTCGTAGGAATTCTAGAAGAGCATGGAAGTGAATCACTAAGGCCCTGTCTTAGGCATAGGTGATAATGATCAATTGCAAGCTTACTAGACAGTGTGAGTAGTAAGAGGGAGTATAGCATAGCAGATTTGCTGCTTCAAATCTCTTTATTATTGTGTGACCTTGGCAGGTTTCCTGTCTTCATCTCACTGCTGTCATCTGTAAACTAAACGAGAGGTGTTAGTAGAATTTACAGAGGTCAGGCATGAACGTGTTTTGTTCTTAAGAGCCAAATAGAAATTGAAATTTTCTACCCTTGAGATGTTGAGTTTGAGATAGATACTCACAAAAGGTCAAAGTGGAGAGGTCTGGGAAGCTTGAGAGCTTTGAGAGCACAACAGGTTTTGGAGCAGGAAAGAGATTTGTGAGTTACCCAAGTGTATCCCGTACTTGAGGAAGCCTGCGGTGTGGGACATGTCTCCCCGGGCTGGCTTGGAGAGTTGAGGCCTGCAGAACAGAGGGCATAAAGATGCTGGGGTGGGGAGAAATGGGGGTCTCACAGGATACTTCAAGGAGAGAAGAGTCATGAAGGATTTAATATGGCAGAGAAGCCAGTGAGCACGTCTTTGGGAATTGGTGGTAGCAAAGTCAACCTGGGACCTTTGTCAGAGCTACAGAGGCAGGTAGTAGGATGGAAAGCCCGTAACAGGTTGAGCAGATGGGGAGCTTACACAGGCAGTGCTTTCAAGAAGCTGAAAACACAGAACAGGGCCTTTTGCCCTTCCATCAGCTCTCCAAAGATGGAGCGTATTAGCTCTCCTGGAGCTGTTGGAGCTAGAACTGTAGTTAATAAAAACTGGATCCACCTCTCCCTTCCTTGAACCTCTGACAGACTGGGTCCCACCCCCCAGCGCACAACAAATAACTGAATTAGCCTTGTTTTCTGTACCATTGTACTTACATGAACACTAGTGTCTTAGTAAGACAAAAGTGTTTACACCAACACTTCAGAGTCAGGGTGATGATGTGCAGGGTTTCAAAACATGAACTTGCCAAACGGAATTAACATTAGCTATATAACTGATGAAGAGAAAAAAGAGAAAAGAACCGTGTTGGCCGAACTGTAGCTAATCGTGAGCTCTGCCTTTGCATGTGAGCCTCGCTGAGCACCACTCTGACCTTTAAAGGGAATCACAAGCCTCTTAACTTCCCAGTGGCTATTTTCGGTTCAAGATGGAAGTTTTACAGGCATATTACATATGTTGCCTTTTTTTTTTTTTTTAAAAGACAGAGCCTCAAGCTGTTACCCTGAATATAGACAGCAACCTCCAACTCCTGGGCTCAAGCAATTCTCCTGCTTCTGCCTCCCAAGTAGCTGGGATTACAGGCGCCCGCCACAACGCCCGACTATTTTTTGGTTGCAGCTGTCATTGCACAGTGCATGAAACAAATAAAGTCCTGCCAGCAACAGTTATAAGCTGAGCAAGTCGAAATTTAAACACGTGAATCAGAAAGGACACTGTCAACTGTCTTTCTTGGAAGTGAAATGATGGAACATAGCATAGTCTGTTCTCAAAACTTTGTAGTGACCTGTGTAGTTGTGTGTGAGAGAAAAAGGCATAGGAACATTGATGCAGATAGCATTTAGGGTAAAAAGTGTGTTTCAAAAGATGCCTAGGATAAAGGGTTGTGAAAGTTGAGGGGAAAAACTTCTGATTGGCAGACTAGATAAGCCTCCCCAAAAAGGTGGCAGGAAAGCTCTTTTGTGTGAAGCATTGGTGGGTTAGAGGGAGATCAGGTAGAGGAAAGAGCAGGTAGGAAAACAGAGGGATGGATACCAGGAAGAGCAAACCTGTACTGTGCTGTGTGTCGCATTTCCACCATAGCCGGAAGGATTTGTCAAGGCAAATCGCAGATGGTCTTACCTGCCACATCTATCTTGGTTTCCACTTTGCTTCGTAGCCATCGCATTCAGTGTTCGAGTATGGGAATAGCATTTTCAGCACTGCCCTTTAGGAATACTAATTCATTGGCAATGTGTAGGATTGATTACAGGGTGCTACATTAGATGAAGCACCTTGTAAGGAAACTGTTATACTGGTTCAGGCAATTATTAACGGGGAAACTGAACGGGAGACCTCTATTTTCAGAGTAGAATTGAATTTAACGTGGAAGCAGAACCAGGAGTGAAATATCATACATGAAAATCTATAAAATGAAATCCTAACATTTTTTTTTTCCCATTTCAGTCAAATGAAGCTTAGTACCTATATTATTCTTTGCAGTAGAATTGTATTAATGTGATAGACCTTCAAGAACAATATAGTTCATTCAGGGGAGATAGGGCTCCGGCAGACAGAAATGCCTAAGTATGAGACATGGGCCTCAAAGTGTCCACAAATGAGACTTATGAAGACATGAGGACGCCAAACAATATCCAGATATCCCAGCAAACCAGGGAAAGCAAAAGCAGTTTGCTGAATTTTTGTAGAACAGGTACTCAGCTTCATTTGACTAAAAAGGAAAAAACACCAGGTTTAATTTCTGCCCCTCTGTTTAGCAGATACACAAATATCCACAAGAGAAGAAAAGAGCAGTGGGTCGGGGATAGTAGGGAGATATTCTCAGGACCACATTGCATTCCTAAAAGCTGTTGAAGAGCCGAAACGGCTTTTGTTTGTGTGAGTCGTATTTACTGAGACTTACTATATTAGAAATCAAAACTGAGGAGTTTAATAATTATGAAGTTGAAAGTAATCACCTAGTGCAAGAAAGTTGTCTGGAAAGGCTACCCAAATTATGACATCCTGGAAAACACAACATGATTGAGACAGTAAAAAGATCAGTAGTTACCACCGAGCTCATGAGAAGAGTCTTAAAAATATCAGGAAGCTGTCAAGCTCATGGTGAGTAAAACACTTTCTCCCAAATTCTAATTTTCACCTAAAAGCTTGAATTTTGTTATTGGCAACAAAAACCAATTGTTTTTCTCAAAGTGGCGGGCTCACTTTATTTTCAAGGAAAGGTCATCCATATAACCGGATTGAATAACATAGTTTGTCTGAAGTTCTCTCAAGTAAAATAAAATGTTGTTTGATGAAAATAGTAGCTGCTTCAATTCCAGTTCAAATACTCTTACAGATCCTTTCCCTCCATACATCATTGTGCTTCTGTATGCAACAGGAGTGTTATGTGTGTACTTTCCATTTCATCACACAGAATATTAAAAAGACATGTTATTCGGGGGTTGAGATGGAAGAAAATTAATATTTTCCCTTTTGCATCAAGGACATCCTTAAGTGAACCTAAATGTTTCGGTGCGAGTGAATGCTGCTGAGGAATAAGGTGACTTCTAGTAAAGTCGATGCCGTTGCTTTGACCCAAGTACACTCAAATGGCAATAGGTTTACTCAGCATTGTGATTGTGCCACCGATGAAAATGTCAACAGGCTGAAAAGGACAACTAATGTCTTAATATGATTATGAAAATAGTTTTGACTCTCTGACTGCCTTAGAAATGTGACAGAGTCTGTAGCCCACACTTTGTCTGTATTACAGCGGTAACATAAACATTTTAAGAATGGGCAATTCCCTGGGTTAACCAAACAAAAATTTAGCATACTTGCATTTTTGACTCTGTCTTCTAATTTAAACTATGGAAATTTTGTTAAAAAATTAAAACCAAGTGTGCCAATTGAGAGTCAAAGAGGAGAATGTAAGTTTATCATTAGAAATGACTGTCAGATTCGTGAAGTATCATTTTAAAATTGAACTTTATACCTGAGTACATAGACCTCATATATGTATATATTTTTGTTCCTATTTTCATAATCTATGATTATATTAGTGCTCTGTACCAATTAAATCTTCACTAATTCTAATAAATGTTTCCTTCCATTATAATTTGTATTATTTTCTTATATTATTTTGGAAAAAAAACAGTTTTGCATTTTTATTGAGACTTTTCTCTGAATGAGTTCTTTACCACTTAAAGGCAGAATTTCTAGTGGTTTGTGTCAAATGCTTTTTAAAATCAATTTATTGAATCAGTTTCTAGAGTAGATCACTCTGAAGATTGAGATCCTTATGTGAACCTCTTGTCTCTGGAAACTCTTAAGGTTGAGATCATAGAACTTCTTTCTGTGTGTGAATTTGAGTTTTTTCACCACTGCTCTTTGAGCTTATAGAGATGGATCAGTAAGAACTCTCTGAACCCTCTGTGAGGGCTGACGGGAAAGTACACAACTGGCATGTATCCTTGAACATAGAATTGGACTTGCGATTAGATGAATAGCCACATGGACATATTCTCACACTGACCAAAAGAGGGGGACATAGGCTAGGAAACGTGACTGGTGTTTAGAAATGTTTACTGACATTGTATAGTCTAGGGAGTGGGAAACAAAAGCATGGGATAGAAATGCTGGTTGGGGTGTTTTTTTGTTGGCTTGACTACAGTTCTAGTACATAAAGTAATAATCTTATCTACTTAACAGTCTTATTTAAATTCAAGATGAACCTTATGATGTTGTAAAATGAAAGCAGGTTGAATTAATGCCTGTGATTAATGCCTGTCAATTTGCCTTGAAAAAGTAAAGATACCCAGACATCTACAAATATAAGGTAGAATTCAAGCTTTAGAACAATGATTTTCAAATTGGGGGGGGGTGCTGTGGGAGGATCTTAGGTGTACCGTGAAAATTTTTAAAGATTGCTAATTAAATCATTTTCAAAAGAATTTCAAAGCACAATAAGTATATTTCTCTTTTTTTACTCTTGTGTTAATAAACATAATTTAAGTGTGCTGTGGAAGTTTAACTGTAGGTTCCAGTGTGCCATGAGATAAAAAAGGTTGAAAAACACTGCTTTAGAAGAAAGCGTTTTTGAAACTTTACAGCTCCTACATGAAGAACCAGGACTAGTTTTCATATTGTTTGGGATATGTGATAGATCGTGTAGTCTCAAAAGTCTAGACTGTAAAAAAATTTCCAGATTTTAAGTTTGTTTCTCACAGATACATGTCAGAGGACAAGAAAGTGTAACTTGTCTGATTCTTGTGCAGCCATGACATTGTCTTTGTTTTTTCCCAGCATGGCTTAAAAAACTAAATGTTGTGTACTTAGGAACACAGTTCTATGTATGTTTATGAGGTTGGAAAAACTCTAGGATGAGTTTGCAAACTCATACCTCATTGCTGAATGTCACTCCAGTCACCTTTGAAGTACTCTCATTGGGAAGCTCTGTTCCCACGCCAGCACCTAGTCCACCAATCAAGGCACTTTTTCTAGGATGAGTGTGCAGACTTAATTGTCAGACTTTGCCTGACTCATGAAAAAGTGAAATTTTTATTTTTTATGAAAACAGATCCAAAGAAATAAAGTGATGCAGAGCCGGAGAATAGAATCCTAAACATTGCTCTCAAGGTTTTCCGGCCCTGGTGTACCATCAGGGCTTCGTTTTCTGTAACATATAAACTATGCTCAGGAAGATGGCAGCTGTGTTCAACCAGTGGTGCACATCCTCTAAGCAAAGGAAACAGATAACCAGCTTTCAAAGAATAGGAGCAAGTTGTAGGATGGAAGGCCTCATGTAACTGCCAAATCTATTTTGATTGGTAGTTTTATCTGTTTTCCCTCACTGCCCCCCACATTCCTTTTTATAATTGCTAACCTAAAAAAGAGTCTTGGTGTGTTCGGCATTGATCCCCCACCCCTAAAATCAAGCAGGAGTTCTAAAGAGTAATGAAATAGCCTTAGGCAGATGACAGGGAGGGAAACAATGAACTCGATTAATCTGTGGGAATAATCAAGAGGCTGTAATATTATCTGTAATAAATGTAAATGTTGAGGAGTTCTTTTATTAAAGCAAGATTTAATTTTGTCTAACCAAAAGAGCGTACATCCTAATTGACTTTGGGACCAATGTGTCTCAGAAAGGACAATAATTACCACCCTCCACTGTCCTCTGTAATATTAATAACTGGTTATTTACCAAAACTCCCAACCAAGCTGAAATAGAAAATGAAACATTTACCACCTTAAAACCCTTTTCTGTTTCAGGACCTATGTGCCATCATGTTTTCTCAGCATTCTTTCTACCTGCTTACCTTAGATTAGGATCTTCCCCAAGACCTACTTACTTAACAGGAGATTTAGCTCTATCTGTTGGTTTCACTTTACCCCTTTTCTACTCCCAAATCTCACGCTCTAGGCCTTCTTTTTTTTTTTTTTTTTTTTTTTTACATTTTAATTCCCAGACTCCAAACAAAATAGACCACTTTTATACTTATTTTTTAATCGCCACACA
>CAUYPK010085045.1:0-15351 GCA_963574355.1 Loris lydekkerianus | reverse complement strand
GTTTCTTTAGCAATAAATATTGAAAAGCATTTAACCTACTGATTCCTCAATTATTGTAATTGTTTTGGGTATATATTTTTATTTTTGAAATTTACCAGTGGCTGCTGCATTTTCCACCTCGGCTTATACTCGAGTCACTAAGCTTTCCCAGTTTTTAGGGTAAAATTAAGGGGGTCGGCTTATACTCGAGTCTATACGTATTATGTTTCTTACTTGTTCCTTGTCTTATCAACATCTTCCTGCAAAATGTAAACTCCATACATTTTATTAAAAATTATAATCTACTTTGGATATTGGTGTATTCTAAGTGCATCAATAGTATCTGGCATAGTTAGGGCACAATAAATATTTTTGAATTTTTTTTTTCTTTTAGGCAAATGTGAAACAAAGTTTATTGAAGAAGAGAAATACAATTTTGCAGAGCAAGGTATGTTTGCCATACACAATGAATGATCAATTTCTAAATTACATATTAATTCATCTTTGTGCTTGTAGATCTATGGAGAAAGGGTTCCTAAAGACATTCTAAACAGAAACATGCTAAAGTTATTTTCCTTTCCTCCCCAGATTCATTAATCTTAAGATGAACCCAGGAATTTAGATCAAGTGAATGTCTGATGCAAATTAAGACTATTTCTCTTTTCCCATTAATTTTCATTAAGAAGAAGAAAATCCATATGATTAGGCTGCTTTTCCTTTACTAAAGTACTTTTTTGTAGAGTTCTCCTGAATGTCCTCATACCTTTCTGCTAGTAGTATATACCAATATCTTATTATCACTAACTAGCATTATCAAATGAGTACTGTACTCTAAAATAATGCATTATCAAGACAAGCTCACTATTATATCAAAAAAAGAGCCAGGAAAAAAAGTTGACATCAAACAACCAGGAAATGTTAATTTAATAAAATAGATGAAAATATGAAAGTTAACAAATTTTCAAAGTGATGCATTTTTTTGGAAGTTTACGATGTCTTCCCCACTCACATGAACATAGTTTTTTGTTTGTTTGTTTGTTTTTTAAATATGATTCATAGTTGGATCTAGTTTCTTTTCTTTTTCAATATAGAATGGGGAGTATATTCCAAGGGCTTGGAAAAGAAAATCCCCAAGTTCATGCCAAGTATACATTATTGACAATGAATACAATTTATCTTAGTAAGAGCTTCAAAAGTTTAAGGGAAAGAAAGGAAAGAAATAGAAAAAGAGGAAGAATAGAACACATTTATCATACATTGATATGGGTCAGAAATTGTGGTAGACACGTAATAGATGTCTTTTTACATATGTCATTTTATATAATATGTATCAGAGCTCTGAAAGATATGTATTATTGTTATTATTAATTATAGAAAAACTGAGCCATTGGGAATTGTCTCAGCCCATGCAATTACTAAACGAGGAATTAAAAAAAAATCTGACTTCAACACTGTCATTTGAATTGCACTGAACTGACACACTGAACTGACAAGGGTATGGAAAATGACCCTGAGGGCCTTAACCACCTCTTACAAATAATGAGAAAAATAATCTCCAACATAGATCTGAAAACACTTAAAGGACTTGAGGAAAAAAAACAAAACAAAACAAACAAACAAACAAAGAAGACTATTGCCCTTAGATGTGTCAGCTGTCAGGGAACAAGAAAAAAGGAATGTTGATTATTCAAATGCCAAGAATATAAAATAGACCAAACATTCAAATTTAATTAAAAACCACATTTTCACTCTTGGCAATCTAATTTGAATTCTTAGACTTCATTTTTTAAATTACATAAATGGAATGTCAGATAGTAGGACCAAGATGTAAAGTAGAGTGATAGAATGGGAGAAAGTACATATATTTGTTTGATTTATAAACATCATATGCTATTCTCCTAAAATTTCCTTTCTTAGTAAATAGTTCTCCCCCTTCTTTTCTGAACAAAATTTTCATTTGAATAACAGGTTCATCTTTATGAAATTTCCTACGCAAGTCAAACTAATTTTCTCCCCAGAGACAGTTCCTGTCCCAGCAAGACCTAAGCCCCATACAGTATTCCCAAAGAGACCAATCAAACTGCATCAATTTGACACACTCAGAATTTGACTTTCTTGAGAAAAACTTATACATTTGTGTTCTCAAATGTAATTAATGTCAAGAAAACCACATATTACAGTACATGTCTACTGAAATTTTAAGAGATGATTGTTGATGATGTTACGTTAATACTCTTACATTATAGAACACTTTCCCATAAAACCTACATATCCTGAGAAATATTTTATATATCACCAAAATAAAAATATACTCCATTGTATAAATCTGTGAGTTTTAAGGATGCTGTGCACATCAGTTCAATACACTTTTATTTAAAATCCAAACAAACAAATATATTCAAAGAGCCATCTACTGTGGTAGCACTTTTCTGCAATTGACATAATGGGAAAAGGAAATGAGTCACCTTTACTGCATTTCAAAACAAAAAGCATGATCCAGGGCTTGAATTTATTACCAAAGCTTAACAAAATCCTTGTCAACTAATCTTTGAATAATCAAAAGATTAGAAGCTATTAATTATATAGCAAATTAGCAGTATATTAACTCTGTCATTAAAAGTCAGCCATGAAACAGATGAGCAATTATTATTTGTCTTTCTAAAACATAAAAGAAAAAAATCAAAGCAAATCAATAGTGGATAATATTTCCCTTTCTAAGAAAGTTAATTTTATATTTCATGTGATCTAAGTCCTAACCATCTCAGTGGACTATATCATTTGCCACCATTAACTTCATTCTAGTGGTTCTTGGTTTTTATAGGCAATTATAAGAATATCTATATGAATAAATTATTTGAATATTTTGAAGCTGTTTATACCTGGATATATTGGAATCACAGGGAGCCCTAAAAGGCTCTACTTCTGATGGAATATTTCTTTGTTTTATGTCAAATTTGAGTTAGATGTCATAATTTTAAACAAATGTTCTAACTTCTTTTTTTTTAAATTGAGACAGAGACAGTGTTTTACTTTGTCACACTGGGCAGAGTGCTATGGCATCATAGCTCATAGCAACCTCAAAAACTCTTGGGCTCAAGCAATCCTCTTGCCTCAGCCTCCTAAGTAGCTGGACTACAGGCACTCTCCACAACACCTGTCTATTTTTACAGATGGTGGGGGTCTCACTCTTGCTCAGGCTAGTCTTGAACTTCTGAACTCAGGCAATCCACTTGCCTCAGCCCCCCAGAGTGCTAAGATTATAAGCACAAGCCACCATGCCCAGCCAAATGCTCTAACTTCTTGACTTTCAGTGTGTTTTATGGAGTAGTAATGTTTCTGTTACCAAAGAGTTTGTTAGAAATAGAGTTTTACAAATGGAAGACCATACCACGCTCATGGCTGGGAAGAATCAACATTATTAAAATGTCTATATTTCCCAAAGCAATCTACAGATTGAATCCAGTCCCCATTAAAATACTGACATCATACTTTTAAGACTTGAAAAAAATATTTCTTCATTTTGTATGGAACCACAAAAAAAAAAACCCATATAGATAAGGTAATTCTTAGGAGTATAAACAAAGCCAGGAGCATCACCCCACCAGACATTACAAGGCCATAGTGATCAAAACAACATGGTATTGGCACAAAAATGGAGACATACATTCTGGGAACCAACTAGAAAGTCATGAGATAAAGCTAATATCTTAAAGCCTCCTAATCTTTTATAAACCAAACAAGAACTAACACTGGGGGAAAGAATCCCTATTTAATAAATGGTGCTAGGAGAACTGGATAACCGTATGTAAAAGATGGAAACTGGACCTGCATCTTTCACCATTCACTAACTTCAATTCAAAATAGATAAAAGACCTAAATATAAGACATGAAACACTAAAAATCCTTAAAGAAACTGGGGGAAAAATACTTGAAGATATCAGCCTGGAAAAAGACTTTATGAGAAGACTTCAGTGGCAATTGCAACAGCAGCAAAAATAAACAAATAGGACTTAATTAAACTGAATAGATTTTGTACAGCTAAGGAGACAACTACCAAAGCAAATAGACAGTCATCAGAATGGGAAAAAATATTTGCATATTATGAATCAGGCAAAAGATTGATAAATAGGATCTACAGAGAAATCAAACTAAGCAACTTTAAAAGAGCCAACAATCCCTTATAATAATGGGCAAGAGAGATGAATAGAACCTTCTCTAAAGATAGACAAATGCCTACAAAACCTGATCATCATGTTTACAGATGGTGGGTGCATTACACTATGCAATGATGAGCATCATGAAAAAATGCTCATCATCCCTAATTATCAGATAAATGTAAATCAAAACCACCCTAAGTTATCATATAACCTCAGTGAGAATGGCCCACATCACAAAGTATCAAAGCTGCAAATGCTGGTGGAAATTTGAAGAGAAGGGAACACTTTCACACTGCTGGTGGGACTGCAAACTAATACAACCTTATTAGAAAGAAGTATGGAGAATTCTCAAAGAACTCAAACTAGACCTCCCATTTGATCCAGCAATCCCATTATTGGGCATCTACCCAGAAGAAAAAAAAAAAATCCTTTTACCATAAGGACACTTGCACTAGACTGTTTATCACAGCTCAGTTTTAAATTGCCAAAATGTGGAAACAGCCTAAATGCCCACCAACCCAGGAATGGATTAACAAGCTATGGTATATGTATACCATGGAATACTATTCAGCCACTAAAAAATATGGAGACTTTACATCTTTTATACTAACTTGGATGGAGGTAGAACACATTCTTCTTAGTAAAGCATCATAAAAATGGAGAAGCAAGAATCCCATGTACTCAATTTTGATATGAGGACAATTGATGACCGAGAACATATTGGAGGTGGGGTACGGGGGGACTGGAGCGAGACACGGGGGGGGGGTTATAGGGGTCACAGTGTTTGGCACACCTCTTGGGAGAAGAACACATTTATAAGAGGGACTTTGCTTGACAAATCCAATTAGTGTAACCTGGATCTTTGTAACCTCAATGAAACCCCAACAGTAAAAAAGAAAGAAAGAAATACAAAGTCTTTCATTCATCTCCAAACTATTGAACCCAAATCTACAGTTTAACCAAATCCTCATGTGATCCTTATATAACTTTTATCTGATTAACCTTATGTGCTTTTTCTTTTGTTTGTTTGTTTTTGTTTTTTTGCAGTTTTTGGCGGGGCTGGGTTTGAACCACCACCTCCAGCATATGGGGCTGGTGTCCTACTCCTTTGAGCCACAGACACTGCCCAACCTTTATTATTCTAATTACCTTTTTCTAATAGGAAACTTAGAACCAATAGGATAGTGTGCAATATCATATAGTAGTGGCAATTTGGGGACATGAAATTTGGTAAATAGAGTTTCTAGACTCTTCTTATTCACTTACTTAAGTATCAAAATATTAGTTTAATATTTCATTACACTATGCAATAGACTGACATCATCAAACCTTTAGCATGTTCAGACATTGATGTTTCCATCTTAAATGCATCAATGTTGAGAGATTTACCCTATGGAAGTAAACAAGGCAGAAAGGAAAGACATTATTTGGGATTTAGAGTCAATGTTTATAGTAACTCTGTGACAGTAGAAAATTCATTAATCTCCTGGGGTCTCAGAGGCTGGTTTCCAGCCCTCACTTCATGGCTTTGTCTCAGCACAGGAGAAGCTCCCCCAAGTCAAATCCCTCTCCCGTCACTCCTGCTGGGAATCTTTCTGACTCTGCATTTTCTGCCAGAGAAAACACTCCACTTTTATTAATACAACAAGCATGTCAGTAGTCTAGGACCCCAGGGTAATTTCTCTATTTTTGAGTCAGTAATGCCATATATAAATTAATAACAGGAATATAAGCTATGTCAACTTCATCGGCCCAAGATTTCCAAAGGGTGTGCAGACCAGGGAGACAGCAGACCTTAGAGGGACATCTTAACTGCTGTGGACCATACTTGGCAGAAGATACCCAACGATATAACATGGAAAGTAAACTCTAAAACTTCTTGAGGAAAACATAGGAGAAAAACCTTCCCAGTCTTTGAGTAAGCAAAGACTTCTAAGACAAGTGACATTAAAACACTAAATTTTAAAAAATAATAAATTTGACTTTATTAATAAAGCAAATGTGACTTTAATAATTTCAAAAGTCATTGTAATTTAAAAATTCAGCCTTTTGACAGATAGGTTATAAAAATTAAAAGATAAGTTAAAAACCTGAAAATGTGACATATTTTGATCAATGTATGGTGCCCCATGATCGCATTAATGTACACAGCTATGATTTAATAAAAAATAAATAAATAAATAAATTTTAAAAAATATAGAGTATAGCTCACTGGAATGCCTCTGTTTCTATGTTTTCTGTCATTTTTGTAAACTTCTGCTGACTTCCTCTCATACATTCCCATGTGTTAGAAACAAACTTGGTTTTCATTTATTAAAAAAAAAGCCCTAAAAATTATATTCACACTATGCCTTCCAAAAGTCACGAATTCAAACTTTATAAAAGAAGAACTCTTATGATAATAATACATAGTATAAGAACACCTAATTATACTCACCTAAGACATACAATGTGAAAGATGCTAAGCTTAATGATTTAGAGTAATTATTTTGAAGAGTGGCAAAATATGCCAGCCCCAAATATACCATTTTGACATAAGAAATATTTTGAGCTAAAATCACCTAAAAAATAGCAGAGACAAGAAGGGCAATCTCACCTTCTTTTTCCTTCTTAAAAGCATGTGAAAAATATTCTCCCCAAATCAGGAGGAAGAAAGATATTCTTATCACTAAGAGAAGGAGTCTCAGCCAGGAGAAATCTGTGCAAACAAACCTCGGTACTCTAACCCCAATCTTCCCAGTCACTTCTCTGTGATTAACAGTCTGAGGTCACTCCCTTCGTCTTGTCAGATTTTCACAATTTACTACTCTTTGTTCAGTTTAGTACATAAGCATTTGGCTCTAACTACTTCTTTGGGTCTTCATTTTCCCATGGGGGGGGTCTCGTGTATTTGTTAAATTCTATACATTTTCAGAGATTTCCTTTGAGAGCTTTTCTCCTGTTGGTATGTCTTTTTTTTTTTTTTTTTTATTGTTGGGGATTCATTGAGGGTACGCAGAAGGAGGTTACACTGATTGCTTTTCTTAGATAAGGACCCTCTTATATTTGTGTCCTGCCCCCAAAAGGTGAACCCTATCCCTGACCCTCCACACTCTCCCTCCTTCCCTTTCCTAATTCTCCCTGTCCCCCACCCCTACTAGGACCTGAATTTTCATCAATCAGAATTGAATACATAGGATTCTTGTTTCTCCATTCTTGTGATGCTTTACTATGAATAATGTGTTCTATATCCATACGTCGATATAATTCACTGGCATAGCTGGAGACATTAAAGGGATAGAGATAAAGTTTTTCCTTCTCTATAATGTCATGATGATTCTTGACTATCCCTAACAAAAGCCGAATATTGGAAACATTGACAACACAAGGTGCTTTCAAGCATGTGGAGTAACTGGACGTCTTCTGCATTGCAGAGGCGGGTATAAAATAACACAACCACCTTGAAAACAATTGGCAATGAAGAAAAACAAGCACTTACAGAGTGACTCAATGATTCCATTTCTAAACATCGTACTCAAGACAAACAAAAATGCATAACTAAAATTTATTAAAAAATGTCTATCGTAGCTTTATCCATAATAGCTTGAACTGAGAGCATCTCCAGTGTTCATTACCAGGTCAATGAGAATATTCATTTTCTATTGCTGCATAATAAACTCAATGGCTTTAAACAATGCCCATATATTAGTTTATGGTGCCTAAGGTCAGAAAATCCAGACAGACTTAGCTAAATTCTTTGTTTAAGCTTTCATAAGACCAAAGTTGAAGTGATGGCCAGGGGTGACTCTTATCTGAAGGTGCTGGGAAAGAATCTTCTTTCAAGATCATTCAAATTGTTGCAAAATTCATTTTTCTTTTCTGTAGGAGGACTGAAGTTTTCCCTTCCTAGCTAGCTATTGATTTGGGTTCAGCTTCGCCTCCTAAAGACTGCCCTCATTCCATGGCACATGCCCAGCCCTCTTTACAAAGTTAGCAATAATGAGTAGAACCACCCTGTGTTTTGAGTCTCCAACTTTACTTTTGTGTGCCAGCCATTAAAAACTCTCTTCTTTTAAAGGGCTCATATGTTGCATCTAATAATCCTCTGTCACCAATAATGCAACATAGTTGTATGAGTAATACCTCTTCATATACACAGGTTCCTTCCACACTCCAAGATGAGGGTATTTCACAAGATGATTGGAAGCCACTTTTAGAATTCTGCTATCACAATAAGTAAACCATTTATAGATAAATTTATACCATGAAATATCCTACTCAGTAATACAAAGTAATAGACTATTGATATATATAAGATAGTCTATTGCTCAATTAATTGAACTACTATATTTATTTTAAGAAAAGCTATGAAACACCTTCATGCTTAATGTTGAAACACCCCCCCAAATTTTTCAAACCATTTAGCAGTAAGAAAAGCATATCTGCTATCACTAATATTATTCAATAGTGTTATGAAACACTATATATATATATATATAGTTTTATCAGTGATTTATCAGTGTTTTATCAGTGATTGAACTAAAAAACACTGTGGTCAATAATGCTGTATGATTCTGTTTTTATGAAATTCTAAAAAAGGAAAATCTAACCTATAGTGACAATGTACCAATAGTTCTCTAGGGATAGAGGGAAGTGGAAATTGACTGTCATGGTTTGTGACAGAACATTTGGGATGTGGAAATTGCCCTTTATCTTGGCTAATAGCTGTGATAAATACCTGTTTTATGCTTCACATTAAACATAGCCATATTCTGTTAACAAAAAGTGAAAACATAAATTTTGTTGTATCATTTGGTATACAAAATAGTGGCCCCCAAAGATGTTCACAATCTAATCCCTAGAACCTCAGAAAAGGCAAGAGAGACTCTGCCCATGTAACTAAGCAAAGGAGAGGACATGGAAATGGGTTATTAGCCTGGATTCTCCAGGAGAGACAGACACAATCACCAGGCTCCTTAATTGAGAAGCTGTGAAGATGAATGGAGAGTGTTGGAATACCACCATGTGGATCTGAAGGTGCTAACGTTGAAGTAGCGACTTTGAAGAGGGAGGAAGGGACCAAGAGTCAGAAGATAAGTAGACTCTAGGAACCGGAAAAGGTAAGGGGAAACATCGTTTCCTTCCTCCAGAAAGAACACGGTATGCCGACACCTGATTTTTATTTAGCAAACACATTTGAACTTCCAATGTCTAGGATTATAAAACAATAAATTTGTATTGTTTTAAGCTCCTAAGTATTTGGCAATGTATTACCCCAGCGATAGAAACCTCAGTGATTTACATACAATATTATACTTTGGTACCACATTTGGGACACACGTGTTTTCATTTTTATATATTCATCCCATTTTAAAAAACTATCTGGCAGTACAAATCGTCCAAACATATTTTCCTTTAAAAATTTGATCGTGATGATTTTCATTTCTAATTTTTACAGATGAAATTTATGAACATTTTATGAAGTCAGTATTAACATTGATATTTTAATTGAGATGGCATTAATGTGGAGGAGACAGTCTATCTGTACTATTGAAAGTTCAATCCAGAAATCGTATGTCTTATCATGCTATGAAATATAGTTTTACAGTTTAATTTACTTGATTTTTTTCTTATTGTTTTCTATTGTTATACAGGGGAATAGCATCTCTTTACAAATATAAAATTATTTTAAAAAATTCACTATTGTTTTCTGTGTATTAAGATATTAAATTTCTTATAGAAAATTCACAATACTATTTTGGCTTTATTCTTTTACATATTTTAAGTATGTTGAATGACCTGCTTTACTTATAGTAGCTATTATATTGTTTTATATTGAAAATTATACAGTTTTTAAAAAATATTTTCACCCAATTTTTTATAGCTTTGCTGTTTCTATTTAGGTCTTTAATCATGTTATTTTGAATTGTATGATATATATTGATTTTTCTGTGTATACTTACTTTGTGACTAGCTAGTTTGAGGACTACTTGACCCTATCTAACAGTTTTTCAGTTGATTATTATTATTTTCCTAGGAAAACAATTATTTTATCTCTGAAGATAATGTGTTATCTCAATTCTATTTCATTTTTACTGCATTTTGTAGAACTTTCATAACACTATTGAATAATATTAGTGATAGCAGATATGCTTTTCTTACTGCTAAATGGTTTGAAAAATTTGGGGGGGGGGTGTTTCAACATTAAGCATGAAGGTGTTTCATAGCTTTTCTTAAAATAAATATAGTAGTTCAATTAATTGAGCAAAAATAGAACATAATTTTTATCCCCCCGTCCCTTTTTTTTTTTTTTTGCAGTTTTTGGCCAGGGTGGGTCTAAACTCGCCACCTCCGGCATATGGGGCTGGCACCCTACTCCTTTAAGCAACAGGCACTGCCCAATTTTTATTCCTTTTGAATGTAACTCTTGGGCCGCTTTACACAGTCATGGAAAAGTTAGTTGGGCTATTTAAAGGTAACTATCAACTTGGTGTTAGCCACGGTTGGGGAGAAATCTGGTCCCAATACTGGCTTCTGAATTTCCTGGTCTCCAGTGAGGCTCGGCTCGTATCTTCTGGTCAAGATCATTTTCAAACCACACTTGTTGCTTCATTGCTCCAATGTGACCTCCAGTCACAAGGTACTCCTTGTGCTAATGCTCAGCTATTTGGGGTCTATTTTGAAGACTTCCATAGCCTGGTGGAATTTAGATTATGTCCTTCTTCTATCAGCTTGGATACTTTCATTTTTCAGGCCTCAAATTAGATCTAGCCTTGCTCTGCAAGCTTTGTTACCTCCTGGGTTACTCTGGGAAGCCGGGAAGGGTCTATCCTATTTATAAACTTCCTAACTTTACTAGTATTTCTGCTATTTTGACAAGGGATTTCTACAAGGAGAAGATACAAGACGCTGGGCATCATTTAACAATTGCTGTGTTGAAATCAGGTTTTACTTTCTCCAAATCTCCTTTTCTTCTTGACAACTGACAAAACTCCACTTTTCTTCATTTATTCCTTCTTTCCTTTATTCCTTTGTTCTCATCTTCTTTCCTTCCTCCCTTTTTTCCTTTCTTTCTTCTTCCTTATTTTTCTATCTCTATCTTTCTTCTTTAATATTCCCCTTCTTTCTTCCTTCAATGGGAAAAACAAATTTTTTATGAACATATATACTTCCCTACTATATGGTTATACAAGTTTTTGGTACGTGTCCTGATTTTTATTGTATCCCAGCACCTACCACAAGGATTGGTGATTAATATTAAATAAATATTTAGTGAATGAACTGATGAAAGGGTAAATTTATTTATTCATTTATTTTTTATTAAATCATAGTTGTGTACATTAATGAAATCATGGGGCACAATGTGCTGGTTTTATATATAACTTGAAATATTTTCATCAAATTGGTTAACATAGACTTCATGGCATTTTCTTAGTTATTGTGTAAAATTTTTTAGCCATATATCCAAGTACTTTTTTCTGGTTCTACTATGTGTTCCTTGTATGACTTTGGAAAAATTAATTTAATTATTTTGGGTTCTTGCCTTATCCACAAAGAGAAAAAATAACCCATAGCTATTATATTATATGATACGGAACATTAGAAAGTGCTTTGTAAACTGGAACTCTATTCAAATGTTAGTTTGCATCCTTATTAGTACTTACTAACCTTCCCGATAGGATCGTATGCTAAAGAAGACTGTTCAGTAACCCAAGGAATTGAATCACTAAAGACAGAATTTCAGCAAAGATATTTTAGGTCAGAGAAATTTTTCTGGTTGTCCCTTAGTCTTTTATTAGAGATCTTAGATGTACTGGCCCTAACCATAGGAGTGTGTAGCAAGTCCTGAACAGTTTAGGTGGTGTACGGTAAAGCAGAGGGGTAAAAACTCAAAGGAAGATGGAAAGAATGCTGCTCCAGGGGCAGGCCATGCCCTTCCCCTTTCTCAAGAATGGTGTCTCTTCCCTCACTCTGTGCAGACCTTCTAATGTCATGCAACTTGTTTGTATTCCTTCCTCCAACACTTACTTGGTATTTTCAGGTGTTCCTTGATAAGAACATCTGTACACATCTGTCTGAAAGCATAAATTTATGTTTGGATTAAGTCATTTTATCTGTGATTTTTTGTGGGGTCTTCTGGAATTATCATGCTTTCATTCTTTGAACAGTCTACTAGACTATGCAGAAAAACCAGCACCTGGAAGTGGTGGGGGACCTGCAGACTTAAGGCCACATGCAGCTTTCTAGACCCTTAACTGTGGCCTTTTGACAGTTTGTAGCCCTCACCCCTTTTTTGAGACAGAATCTCACTCTGTCACCCTGGGTTAAGTGCCATAGTGTCATAGCTCACAGCAACCTCAAACTCTTGGGTTTGAGTGATCCTCTTGCCTCAGCCTTCCTAAGTAGCTGGGACCATATAGGCTGCACCAAAACGTCAGGTTAGTTGGTATATTTTTAGTAGAGATGGGTCTCACTCTTGGTCAGGCTTATTTCAAACTCCTGAGATCTTAGTCTTCCACCTCCCTTAGTCTCCAAGAGTGCTAGTTGTATGCCCTTTTCTGAGAGATTCTAATTCCATTGGTTCTAATATAGGGGTTCACATTAAAAAATGTGATTAACTATATCTGTTCATTAGCTAAGAAACTGAATCTTTCATATGGGTTTCCTGGGTTTCAATGTGTTCTTTAAAGTTCACTTTTAAGAATGAGTATTCATCATGCTATTTTTCTCAAAGTACTAAAGTTGTTTAATATTCTCTGTAAAATTATCTGTGCATGTTTTTCATTAACATAAGAATATGTCAGAGGTAGGGACAGCAGAAGGGGAGGAGAGAGAAAAGATGTGTGTGCATGTACATGAGAGAAGAGTCAAGATCTTAGAAAAATCACTCACAATTACATAGCTGTTAGATGGTCTAGTTGGATTTGAACCCATGAATGTCTCCTTTCAAAGTCCAATCACTTAGTGGACACTTAAAAGTTATTACATGATTGAACAAACTAATAAATGCCATTTCCATTGTAGAACACTGGAGAAGTGAAATAGCCAGGAAAAGAAAATTAAACACTGTATGTTCTCACTTATATGTGAAAGCTAAAAAATGTTGACGTGCTAGAAATAACAAGTAGAACAGAGGCTACTAGTTTGGGGAAAGGGGAGAGTAGGGAGAAATTTGCTACAGGATACAAAGGTACATCTATATACAAGAATAAGTTCTAGTGTTTTATACCACAGTAGGATGATTATAGTTAACAATGATAAACAAATAGCAAGATGGAGGATATTGAATGTTCCCAACACACATACAAAAAGATAAATATTTGAGATGATGGATATGGTAATTACCCTGATCACTATACAGTATAATTATAGTAACATCTCTATGTATCCCATGAATGTACAATTTTTATGTGTTCATTTAAAAAAAATTTTAAAGCACAATTCAATGATGAAATGTAAAAAGAATTGATTAAAGAGAAATTCTAGACTAGATGAGACTATAAATGAGGGAAAAGATCAGAACAGTAAAAAAAATCAAGTGCTTCTAAATTTGTTTACTAGTTTCAATATTGTGCCATTGTACCAATCTCTTTCATGGGTTCCTTTTTATTAATTTCTCTCTAGACATGCAAACTAACACTGCCACTTCTTTAAACAATTATCAGGTATATATGTTATTTATGAGATAATTACGATGTTGCAATTATTTGGCATTTGTTCTTATATATATGAAATATATGCTTACCCATATATCACAATCTTTAAAATATAGTCAACCATCTCATAGTAACTTCTTTGAGTTAAAATTGTCTCAGAAAACCAGATTATACTTCAAATGAACAAAACTTACTTCTGTGCAACCATTGTAAAATAAATATTCAGGCTTTATATCTGTGAATGTTTCTAAAGGTTGCATTTTTAGGCGTACCTATTGTAGAAAATGTCAACAGGAACATTTTTATATCAACTAATTTAATGATCCAACTTCACTATTCTCAGCGTGGTTCAGTGGCTTATACCTGTAATCTTAGCACTCTGGGAGGCTGAGGCAGGTAGATTGTTTGAGCTCAGGAGTTTGAGACCAACCTAATCAAGAATGAGATCCTGTCTCTAAAAACAGCCAGGTGTGATAGCATGCACCTTTAGTCCCAGCTACTGGGGAGGCTGAGGCAAGAGGGTTGGCTGAGCCCAAGAGTTTGATGTTTTGACAAAGTGAGACTCTGTCTCCAAACAAATAAACAAACCAGCCAACACAATTTGCTATTTTCCACCTCCTATTATGGAACATATGATATTGGCTATCTTAAAGCATTTTAAGGAACATCTGATTCTTTCATTCCACAAGGGTTTAGTCCTAATAGAGAAAGTTTAAAGTAAATTCAAAACTAGCTTGCAAAAAACATAATTCTACTTAAGTAGTTTATACATTTCTAATTGGTTCAACAAACATGTGTTAACTAACTGGTAGTTAGACACCATGCTAGGCAGCTTGGGTACGAAAACAAATGCAATCAAAACTTGTCCAAAATGTACTTGTAATAGAAGAAGGCTGGCATATCACAATAATAAAGAAGATAATTATTCTAATAATTAATATATTATTCATATTTAGATTTTAGTTATGTTCAATTTATAATTAAGTTTACTATGTAATATAAAATACATAACACATAATATTTAATATATAAAATTACTATTTACTGAGAAATTCTTGTGTCAGACATTATGGCAATCACCTTAATAAATGATCTCATTTAATCCTGATGATTCTGAGAATTACAAAATATCATCTACATTTTACTCTTAATAAAAATGAGATAGAAACATTTAAGTTGCTTGTTGGCATTTGACTGGTACAATGCAGGGCTTAGGCATTTGGACTCTGTAGTCTGAGTATATGGGCTTGAATCCCAACTCCACAGCCACATTATGCCTCAAAAGCCACATCTATAAAGACGGGTAATAAGAAGACTAGCCTCTTAGGAATACGCCTGAGGAGTAGGAAGTCAGTACTGGTAATGTGCTTCAAGTGTGGCCTCCCATGTAGGAGAGGCTGAACAAAGGCAGGCGGATACTATTTCTTTCTTTTTTTTTATTATTAAGTCTTTTGTACATAGATCATAAATACATTTATTCCATTTTCAATGTGTTGATTATTTGTACAAACTGGAGTGCTTACATCATACTAATCAACATAGCTTTCACCTCATTTACCCAATTATAGCATTAGGACATT
>CAUYPK010085043.1:0-14366 GCA_963574355.1 Loris lydekkerianus | reverse complement strand
TGAAGTTCCACACCATGAAGCAGAAGCTGAATTGTCTATCTGGACTTCCGAGTCAGAAGAGAGAGAGCAATAATCACCAAATTCCCAAATAGACCAGGCTTAGCCAGCATGACAAAGATATTCCCTCTGCTTTAACTTTTACAGGGAAAGTAATTGTGAAAAGAGCAATCTGCTTTCTGAGCTCTGTTTCTGCTTTCTTCAGCCCTTTTCTGCCTATGAAGCCAAACTCATCTCCTGTTCTCATCTCCTCAAAACACTCTTTTCTCTAAGAACAAGGTATTCCCTGAGTGCAGAATTGCAAGTAAAAGCCAACTGGATCTTTATTTTATTTTTTGAGACAAAGTCTCACTTTGTCGCCCTCAGTAGAGTGCTGTGGCATCACAATTCACAGCAACCTCAAACTCTTGGGCTCAAGTGATCTTCTTGTCTGAGCCTCCTGAGTTGCTGGGACTACAGACACCCACCACAATGCCCAGGTATTTTTAGAGACAGGATCTTGCTCTTGCCCAGGCTGGTCTCGAACTCCTCAGCTCAGGCAATCCACCCACTGTGGCCTCCCAGAGTGCTGGGATTACAGGCATGAGCCACCACACCCAGCCCTATTAAAAAGAAAGGAACAGCCCCTGCTCCTGGAAGCTGGCTGCTCCCAGCTGGGCTGAGTCATTCTCCTGTTGGACACAAACTGCCTAACAGAACACCAATTCAGGGTTTCCCTGAGATGGTGACAGAATGAGACAAGACAAGCCCCTTCGTAACTTTGTCCAAGCTCAGACAGTAGCAAGGTCACTGTGCCACCTACCAACTTCCACCCAGTGGAATTATCTTAATATGTTAATTATCTAAATATCTTAATATTTTAATTATCTGTGAGTTACAATATGGGCTGAGTTGGGCTCTCCCTGTCTGTCATTGGCTGGAGGGTTCTCCCTCAGCAGGCTGTGCCCCGGGGCCCTGGCAGCCTGTGTGCGCTGAAGGTGTCTTGATCCATGAACTCTACCCCTTCCAGGGTCTGGGGAGCTGCCCACTGCAGGTTTAAATGCAGGTTTTTCTATGATAGTAGCCCATCATGTCAAGGAATGTCTGCTATTGGGAAGGTAGCTTAGCAGATTCTGAGAGGAGGGGCTGGGCCACAGAGGGGCCACCCAAGGCAGACCCAGGGCCTATCAGAAGCAGAGGGAGGTAGGAAAAACATGGGCAACAGCCTTTAAATCAATGGTTCTCAACCTGTGGGTTGTGACCCAAAGGAACTGTATTAAAGGACCACGGCATTAGGAAAGTTGAAAACCACTGTTTTAAGTGGTTTCTGCAGGAAGGAACAGGTGACCCAGGATATGTGGGTTTCAGGTTGGCTAGTGTGGGTCACTACAGCAGCCTGTGGACCTGAGGGGTGGCCTCCATGTTTGGGACCTGAGTCCAGGGTGATCAGGGCAGGTGGATAGTGGCCCAGCATGGTAGAGTCAATGAAGGTGGTGCCTGGGGTGTGGGCTCTGGTTTGTTGGCAAACATCCTGCCTAATTGTGAGCCAGTCCTTTACTGCCTCCAGGAATGGGCTAACCCTGAGGGAAAGTCCCTTCAGGGACAGCAAGGCCCCAAGGTGTCAATGCATCACATATAGAAACTAGAAAACATAGTTATTCCCCTGCTTAGGTGTTCCTGTTGGAGTGCCAGCTTGCAGTTTCTAAGGCAACGGATTAAGTTTGAGCTGCATGGTGACATGCAGACCAGCCATGTTACAGAGCCATTTCCTCTATGCAGAGCTCAGGCCAGGACAGACTCTTCCCTTTCACCTCCTGCAAGTGGATGGGCAAATCCCCCTCAGTCCATGTTTTACCAAGAGCAGAGCCCCTCACAGTAACAGCTTCATTCAGGGCTCTCAGTGCTCAACTTTCACAGGTTACCACCTTGTCCCCAGTGCCCACTTGGGGACTTGGTTACCTGGACAAGCACATATCCCCCTGGGGCTACTTGGCATCTGTGCAGTGGAGCTTCTGGTTCAAAGCTCCTTTTTCCTTTTGGCCAATGGAGTGTTCCCTGGATTTGGATTCCAACTATGAATTATAGGTCATTTGTTACATTTCCTCCACTAGTTCTAAGCACTCACTGTAGGAGGTGCATCAGGGAATCAAACCCACCTCCATTCTGGAGAGGACACTGGCATCTGTTTCAATGGCTATTTCCATCCTAGTTCAGAACATCAGGTAGAGGATTCCCAGAGTGTGGAGGCAGCTCCCAGGGTTCACCGTCCTGGGTGACCTGTGGCTGCCTGCACCTCCTCTCTGCCATGTCCGCACACTCCACTGCTCACTGTCCTCTGGTTGTAGCCTGCATGTCAGGAATGCACATAAAGCCTCATTCCTTGTGAGACTAACACAGCCCAGCTAGAATGGGCCCCAGTGACAGTCCATTTCTCCAGGGAGCTGGGAGCTCAGGTTTGAGTCCTGGTGAATTCACTGGGCAGAGAAGCCTCTAGCCATGACTGTCACTGGTGAAGGGAAGTGGGAGTACAGGCCAGGAGGATGGCTGTGTGCAGGCTGTCAGGCGCTCAACTCAGGGTCCAGAGGCAGTGACCTATCCTCCTGCTGCCTGGGCTTCCAGCCTGAGTGACGGTCAGAATCACCACAGGCAGGGATGGCAGTGCTAAAAACTAGTTTCCTGGTTCACTATCCCTGTTATTCTGACTTGGGGCTGGGGCTAGAGCCAGGGCCAAGATGTGTGCCTCAGAGGAACTCCCTTAGAGTTTTGACGCCCAGCCCAGGACTGGGTCTCCTGCTTATGGGACAGGCACCTGAGGGATTTTCAGTGAGCAGAGTGAATTCTGAAGTAGACTGAATCTTGCTATCAACTGTCATTTTGGCTTCCCCAAACTTCTGGTAGCCAAGAAGAAGGAAGAGACCCTGTCCCGATGTAGAGTGTGCCTTTGTCACTCTCCCCACTATACACACACCCTGTAACATGAGCCAGATGGTGGAGTTCAGTGGGAAGGGAACTGCTGCCTTTCTTGGGGCTGGGGCTAGAGCCCCCTGTCTGTTCTCAGAGTTCTAGAAACCTTAGAAATGGATACAAACAAAACTCTTCACCGTCTCATCTTCTTGTTACTACAGAAGTCACTAACTGTTCTAACAGTTCTGCATCAAATAGATTCAATGCAGATTTTAACAGATAGATTTTCAAACTATTTTAAATTAAATATGCTGGTCAAGATGGAATTTGGTTTTGGTCAAGATGGAATAACCATTAAGTTTATTCTCTGAGATGAAACAACTATAAAAACTGAAGAAATGATAGGAGACAACAGCTTTCAGGACACTGGGCACTGTGTCCATGATTAGATGATGGAAAACCGGTGAGGTGAGCCCGGTGGTTGCCCCTGCTCACTGCCTGGGTCATTTCCAGGCCATGATGTAGGGAGAAAGGACCAGGAGTCTCCTGAGTTGAGCACATGGAGCAGGGAGCCCGGGGAAGCCCCCGTGTCTTAGTCCACAGGGCAATGACTAAGTGGAGAGAGCTGCACAGAAAGAGCTCTGGAGGTCTTCACAGTGTCCCTTAGAGAACTGATCAGCACGTGAGGGGAAACACCCTGAACCTGGGGGGAAAATCCACCTGAAATGATTTGAGGAACCGTGTCTGGTGCTTACCCACAGCTGGGAATAGCTGCCTATTCCCATCAGCCAGAACAAAAAACTCATACTTCACCTGGCCTCAGTGAGGGTACTCAGAAGGGTATTCCCTCAGGAGTAAGGAAAATTAACCCTAAGCTTAATGCTGCTTGGGTCCCATCTAACAAATATTAAGTGCAAGAACCCCCCCAAATCAAACTGTTTTCGAGTACCTAAGTGCTTTCTAAAATGAATCTTATTAATATGTATAGGCTACAAAATACATTAATATGTATTAGCAACAATAAGTAAAATTCATATTTTCTGGCATGTCATTGAAAAGTAGCAGTCTTGCAACAAAAAAGGGAAATAGAACTTACTGTGAGAAGAAAAATCAATTAATACTCACCAAATAAATGCAAAGGTGAAAGAATTAGTATTGATAATGACATTAAAAGTTATTATAATTTTGTTCCATATATTCAAGAAGTTAGATTGAACATATTAAGTAGAAACATGTAAAACAAATAGTAACAAAGCAAACTCCTGTATATAAAAATTAAAATGTCTAAAATGAATAATAAACCGCATGGTATTAACAGCCAACTGAAGACTGCAAAAGAAAACAGCTGAAGAACGTAAAGACATAGCAATAGAAAGTATTAAAAGTGAAAGGCAGGCTCCGGCATGGGTGGCTCATGCTTGGTGAATCACCTGACCTCAAGAGTTTGAGAACAGCCTGAGCAAGAGCGAGACCCCATCTCTACTTAAAGTAGAAAAACTATCCAGGCATTGTGTGGGTGCCTGTAGTCTCAGCTACTCTGGAGGCTGAGGCAGGAGATCACTTGAGCCTAGGAGTCTGAAGTTGCTGTGAGCTACAATGCCATCGAACTCTACCCAGCATGACTAAGAGGGTGACTGAGTGAGACTCTGTAGCAATAAGTAAGTAAGTAAATAAATAAATACAAGAATTTAAAGAATATAAACAGAGCATCAGTGGCCTGTGAGACAACTTCAACTAGCCTTTATATGTGTAATCAGATTCACTGAAGGAAAAAAGTTTCTTTCTGAAGATGTTAAAAATATTTGGAGGATAGGGCAGCGCCTGTGGCTCAGTAAGTAGGGCACTGGCCCCATATACCGAGGGTGGCAGGTTCAAATCCGGCCCTGGCTAAACTGCAACAAAAAAATAGCCGGGCATTGTGGCAGGCGCCTATAGTCCCAGCTACTCAGGAAGCTGAGGCAAGAGAATCGCTTAAGCGATTGGAGGTTGCGGTGAGCTGTGACACCACAGCACTCTACCATGGGTGATAAAGTGAGACTCTGTCTCTAAAAAAAAAAAAAAAAAAAAAATATATATATATATATATATTTGGAGGATAATAGCTAAATTTCCTCAAATATGATGAAAGTGAAACTTAGAAATCAGAGCACCACAATAAAATCCAAGCACCAGAAGAAAAGTATTTTAAGTCACATTCTAATCAAATTGCTTCAGACTAGAGCAGTGGTTCTCAACCTGTGGGTTGTGACCCACAGGAACTGTTTTAAAGGGCCGCGGCATTAAAAAGGTTGAGAACCACTGATAGAAAGGGGAAATCTTAAAAACAACCAGAAGAAAAAGTCACATTAGGCACAGGAGAGCAAAGATAAGGATAATAGCAGATTTCTTGCCAGAATTTGCATGTGAGAACACAATGAACATTTTATTTATTATTATTATAATTTTTTTATTAAATCATAGCTGCGTACATTGATATGATCATGGGGCATCATACACTAGCTTCACAGACCGTTTGACACATTTTCATCATAATAGTTACATTTTAAACTTTTGAAAGAAAATAAAAAACTCTCTAAAACTGCAAAAAAAAAAAAAAAAAAAAAAAACAAACTTAAAAAGGCCACATGAAGACTTTTCTCAAATATATAAACCTGAAAAGATGTATCATTACAGCAGACCCACACTACAAAAAGTATGAAAAGGGGCGGTGCCTGTGGCTCAAAGGAGTAGGGCGCCAGCCCCATATGCCGGAGGTGGCGGGTTCAAACCCAGCCCCTGCCAAAAAATGCAAAAAAAAAAAAAAAAAAAAGGCCCCATGGTGGCTCATGACGGTAAGCCAAGCACTCTGGGAGGCTGAGGCAGGTGGATCTCCTGAGCTCAGGAGTTTGAGACCATCCTGAGCAGGGGGGAGCTATGTCTAAAAATAGCTGAGCGGGAGCTAAGGCAGGTGCCTGTAGTTCCAGCTACTCTGGAGGCAGAGCAGAAGGATCTCTTGAGCCCAAGAGTTTAAGGTTCCTGTGAGCTATGATGCCAGAGCACACTACCCAGGGCAACAGAGTGTGACTCTATCTCAAAAGAAAAAGAAAAAAAGGCAGGGAATCTTTTAAGTTGAAGGCAAATGCTAGCAGAAAGAACCCCAGACCTACAGAAAGGAATAAAGCAAACATGACAACAATGGACTGTGGGGGTGTGACATATGTAAAGTTCAATGTATAACAACAGCAGGAGCATAAAGAGTGGGAGTGGAGAAAGGACCATATTCCATTGTAAGGTTCTTATAGTATGTTATGTTGTATCAGGTGTAATATCCCTAGAAGGGAGACTGAGGATGTGTGGGTGTGCGGATTCGTACTATAAACCCTAAAGCAACTCCTACAATAACAATACAAATTATTATAGTACTAATGAAATGGAATAATAACATTACTCAATTAATAGAAAAAAGAAAAAGAAGAGAAAAAAGCAATATATACATATGTTGGAATATTATTCAGCCTTAAAAAAGAAAAAAATCATGTCATAGTGACAACATGGATAATCCTGGAAGACATACGTGAAAAAAACTGGTTGCAGAAGGACACAAGCTGCATGATTTCACATAAATGAGGGATCTAAAGCAGTCAGGCTTGTACAGACAGAGTAGAATGGTGCACTGATGTACAGTGTTGTGTGTTTGTTAGCTTTGAGGGGACCCATCATTCTTTTAAAATATCAGACACACACACAAAGTAAAACATCAGACACAATATGAATTTAACATCAGGGCCCTCCATAAACACCACGGCAGGTATTCGCATTTTCTCTTGGGGCAGCTTATACTGATAACACTTAGTTTTCAGATTTCTCACATACTCTCAAAAAACCAACCATTCAGAGGTCTACAGCAGAACCCCTGCCCCCCACCCCCCCCCACCCCGACAAAACAAAAAACAAAAACAAAACTGCCTTAGGAGCTGGGGATGACAAGCGTAAGGTAGTGGTGGACTCAATCAAGTCACAAAGCTGGATGTAAAGAGCAATAGCTAAAGTTTATTTGGTGCCTCACTTAAGGTGGCCGAGACTCTATAGGCATCAGCCCTGAAGAGCAAGGTGCTTATCTTTTAAAGGTTTTAGGTAGGGTAGAAGGGGGAGAGTGTTACTTTGGTGTGCTAGTGACTGCTGCCAGGTATAGTTCCAGCTGGCTTCCCACTGAAACCGTTCTGTTCATTTAAGTTTAGCCCTTTTGGAACCATTGTGTTTCCTCCTTTCTCCTGGCTGGGTCCCAGAAGGGGGTGGTTTCAGCAGAGGTCACTGAACAGCCAATATGGAGTGCCTTATGCTCAAAATGAACTTACTCTGTTTTTGGAATTCCTCCAACTTATCAACAAATAGCAACATCTGCAACTTACATCCACCCCCAAAGCCAACATGATTAACCTTCCCAAAATATTTTAATACTGCTAGAAAGGCAAAGAAATGTATTTTCTTTATATGATTTCATTCTGTTTCCTACACCTGCATTATTGTCAAAATATTCAAGTATTCAGGAAAACACATTGATTCAATAAAAACACACAGAAAACAATGCTGTTAACTGTAGAAGCTGATTTTCCTTCACTCTGAGACAATTAACAAAAAACACATTTCTAAGTGGAAGAATATTTTATCAAATATAGCCTTTAAATATTGTTCAAAAAGACAAAATTCAGACAGAACATTTACTTTTACACAAAATTACCACGTATAGAAGACAGGCGACATCACTAAACAGGTCACACTCTATACATAGAGATAAAAAAAAAAAAAAAAAAAGGAAATCTGTAATGCAATTAATTCAAGGTTGTAAATGAGCCTAAAATGTTTGAAAATTTGTTCAGTTCAGCATCCTGCTATTTCAAACATAGCCGTAATTCTCAGAACATTAAGGATAAAGATAACACCCATCTTTGTAGAAGTGCCAGCTCTGGCATCCTCAGAATCTCATAGAAGACCCAGAAACAAAGTCTCAACTAAAGCACCATGAGGAGAGAAAGATCATCCAAATATTGCCAGTCACCGGAAGAAGCAACCTACACAAATACAACTCTTTTATTTTTTTGCAGTTTTTGGCCAAGGCCGGTATATGGGGCTCCAATATATGGGGCTGGTGCCCTACTCCTTGAGCCACAGGTGCCACCCCACAAATGCAATTCTTTTTTTATTTTTTTTTTAATTAAGTCTTTTGTACGTAAATCATAAATACATTTATGCCCATTTCAGTGTGTTGATTATTTGTACAAATTGGAGTGTTTACATCATACTAATCAATAGAGCTTTCATCTCATTTACCCAATTATAACATTAGGATATTTGTGCTCTACATATGATAGATCCAACTTGTACTTGCAATGTGCTCCATAGTTGTGGTCCCCCTAGTATCCCCTACTACCCTTCCTACCCCCTCCTCCTCCCTTTCCCTTCCCTTCTCTCCTTCATCTTAGGCTAAAATTGTGTTTCATTTTTCATATGCAAGTGTGTGTTATTATAAATTGGTTTCACAGTAGTACTGAGTACATTGGATACTTTTTTTTCCATTCCTGAGATACTTTGCTAAGAATATTTTCCAGCTCCATCCATGTAAACATAAAAGAGGTAAAGTCTCCATTTTTTTTACTGCTGCATAGTATTCCATGGTATATATATACCATGATTTATTAATCAACTCTTCTTTAAACTTCAGTGTTCAGTAGCTTGGTAGCTCAAGTGGCTAAGGCACCAGCCACATACACCAGAGCTGGCTGGGTTCAATCCCAGCCTGGGCCTCCCAAACAACAATGACAACTACAACTTCAGTGTTCAGATTCTCCATTAAGGCACTGCAACGGTGAGTGATGCTGAGTTTTTGTTTGAGAGAGTCACACTCTATTGCAGCAGGCTAGAGAGCAGTGGCATAGGAGCTCACAGCAACCTCAAACTCCTGGAAGCTATCCTCTTGCCTCAGGCTCTCAAGTAGCTGGGCCTACAGGCGCCCACCACAATGCCCAGCTAGTTTTTTTTTTTGTTTTTTTTTAAGTAGAGGCAAGGTCTCTCTCTTGCTCAGGCTGGTCTCCAACTCCTGAGGTCAAGCAACCCGCCGGCCTGGGCCTCCCAGAGTGCTAGGATTACAGGGGTGAACCAAGCCCTGCTTGAGCTTTAGTTTTAAAAAAATACTAGGCCAGGGCAGTGCCTGTGGCTCAAGGAGTAGGGAGCCGCCCCCATATTCCGGAGGTGGTGGGTTCAAACCGGGGCCAGCCAAAACAAAAAACAAACAAACAAAAAACCAACCAACTAAACAAACAACAACAACAACAACAAACACTAGGCCAGACAGACGCCGTAGCTAGTAGATGTAATCCTAGCACTCTAAGGCAGGAGGATTGCTTGAGGCCAGGAGTTTGATGTTACCTTGAGCTATGATCACGCCAACAAGGATAGAAATTAACCAAGAAAATAAATTTTTGAAAATAATTCTTGCATTTAGCCATAGCTAAGAACTTGAAAAACTCTAAAAGCACAATTTTGTTACACTCCTGCAAACACGGCTGAACATGTGAATCTCTGTCCATAGAACTCAGAGGCCCGGACGTCTTTGCAGCAGCTTCTATTCTGTCATCGAGGTGCACGCGCATCTGGCTCGTTGTGACCCCGCGAGTCTCCTCTAAGGCCTCCGCGCCTGCGTCTCAGCCCCCAGGTTTGGCATCCTTGTTCTCCTCTTGGTTCCCGCGGCCCCGCCGAGGCCTCCTCGCTGCCGGACAGGCTTCCAGTGCCCGGGACGCTCCAAAGGGAGGCGTCAGCGCCGAGGACTCAGAGAACCACGAGGCTGCGGGCGGCCTTGAGAGACGGCGCTTAGGTACCCAGACCACACAGCTCCTTGAGCTAGGCGTGAGTCATACAGAGATTTGGCCTTGACTCGCTGGGAAGCGTGGGGGGCGCCTCCTTCCGGCGGGCTGGGAAGGAGAGGCGCAGTGCTGCAGCAGCGACCCCACCAGGGTTGAGCCCGGTGTATCCGGGACTCGGAGGTTCCCCCAGAGGGACCGCGTTCTCCTCCAGCCCCTCGGCTCCATCCTAGCGGGGACCCAGATCCCCCCGACTGCGTCTCTCTGGTGCCTAGGTATACAGGGCTCCGCGAGCACACATGTGTCTCCGCTCAATGACCGCATGCCAGAAGACTCCCCAACTGCTTTTCCCGCACGGTTGTTTTTAAGGGAATCGGTATTTCGAATTCTGGAATGGAGAACGGGACTTGACCTGCGAGGGGATCAGGCTCATTCTTCCTTTCTGCAATTGAAATAAACTAACCCCAAACACCAGGCAGCAACCCCGCCCCTATGCGGTGGGAGCATCTCGGGCTCCTCTTGTCACCTCGCCAGCCATAAAGGAATCCTCCAATTTGGGGAGTGGTAGGGGTGGCCCCTATCCTTCCCTCTCCCTAGCCACCACAGGAAGGGAGGGGCCGAGAGCTCCCCTCCTTCCCCTCCTCCCCAGTGCTACCCACAGCCTCACAGCCGGATCCCCTTTAGTCCTCCCGGCTCCCACCGCTCCTCATCGCTCTTAAATGAGGGAAATTACCCCGCCTGTATCTCCTGTGGTTGGCGTTGTCAACAGTAAATTCATCTAACAGAGGTGTAGTTGACAAATTCATATACTGACGTCGCATAAGGAAATACGCGGGGGGGCGGGGACACCTGCGCGTTTTACACGGTGGGTCTCTGGATTGTGGACTGGAGCCCGGCACCAGATTCTGCTCCTTATCTAGGGGGGCCTTCCTCTGCATCCATGGGACCCAAATGACAGTTTTGTGTCCAAATATTACTCCCCTCTCTCTCTTTTTACTGTCCTCCCCATCCCACCAGCCCAGCCAGTTGCGCCCGGGTCTAGGGAGTCAGTTCCGCCCTCTCCCTGGTCCGTTTCTCAGGTCCCTCCACGGGTCACAGCGCTCTAAGCCCGGGGCAATCCCTTCCTCCCTTAACCCTCCGACCTCCCACTCCGGGCGGGAGTAATGGGAGGAAAGCGCACCCCAAATAACTCAGGGCAGTCCCGGCCCAGCAGGCCGCCTCCCGCCCCCACGGAGCTCTCTCGCAGCCGCAGCCGCTTCTCGCCAAGTGCTGGAGGAAGAGCGCCGACGGCTTTCCCCGGCAACTGGGACTGGAACCGCCCTTTCCTCACGAAGTCAGTCTCGCAAGAGTCCAACTTATTAACGTAAATTTTAGGGTATTTTAAAAGCATTTTTCCGGCTTGGCTCCCCTCAGTGGTTAGGCCGCCGGCCACGTACACCGGCGCTGGCGGGTTCGAACCCTGCAGGACCTGTTAAACGACAATGACAAATGCAACAACATCAAAAATTGCCAGGCGTTATGGCAGACGCCTGTAGTCCCAGCTACTTAGGAGACTGAGGCAAGAGAATCCCTTGAGCCCAAGAGTTTGAGGTTGCTGTGAGCTGTGACATCACAATACTCTACTGAGGGCGACATAGTTAAGACCCTGTCTCAAAAAAAAAAAAAAGAAAAAAAAAAAAGAAAGAAAAAGAAAAGCAGTTTTCCTTCCTTTGTAATAACATTTATTTCTTAAAATTACAAAACAGTATGTTCTGGTTTCAAAAGCAGTCTTTATTCAAATTAAAAGGATGACGGAAGAGAAAAGTAAAATTACGAACTCGACCATGAGTGTGTCCATTTTTTTACAGACTTTTTTTCAGGATGCATTCCCCTACCATGGTTTTATATGATTTAATTGTATCCCCCCCCTTCCAGACAGCATGTTTAATGAAAATGAAAAAGAAGCATCATCCTCCCATCACTTTGTCAAGAAAAATTTTTTAAACTGAAAACATTCTTTCCTCCTCTGCACATCCAATTCAATAATAAATCCACCTCCCAGGAGTAGCCAGTAATAGCATTTTCTGAATATACATATCTATAAATATGTGATTGTGTTATACATATTCTTATGAAGTGACTGTTCAAGATTCTTGCCCATTTTTGTATTTGGCTGTCCTTTTCTTCTTGATGTGTAGTTCTTTCTATATTCTGGCTGGGAACACCTTGTTGGTAATACTGGGCTGCAAATCTCTTCTTCCATTCTGTGGTTTACCCTTTTACTCTGTCAATGGTGTCATTTTAATGTATCAAATGTGTCAATTATTTCCTTTATGATCAAGCGCATTTTGTGTTCTATGTGATAAGCCCTTCTATTCCCAGAATTCATGAAAATCTTCTGCTATGACTTTTGTTGTTTTGTCTTTTTCAGTTAGAGCTACCACATGCCTGGAACTTATTTTTGTGTATTAAGTTTCATTTTTGTCTATACATAGATCAACCATCCCATTACATTTGCTGAAAGGACCATCTCCACCAAAACAACCAGCAGTGTCAATTTGCAGTAAATCAAGTGTCCATTTATTTATGGGTCTGTTTCTCTGTTCTATTTGACTTTGTGTACTTACTTGCTATTGTTTTATTGTAAGTCTTGATACCTCTGATGGAAATTTTATTATCTTATTCTTTTCCAAGAATGTTTTGCCTAACCTTAGCCCTATGCATTTCCATTAAACTTTTAGAATCAGCTTTACAGGTTGCATCAAAATACCTTCCAGAATTTATTGGGATTACATTGAATCAGATTGGTTTCAGAAAATTTGACATCTTTAAAATAATGTCTTCCAATTCATGAACATGGCATATTTGTTCATTTATTTCTCAAAACAATGTCTTACTGTTTTCTGCATAGAAGTCTTGTACATCTTTGGTTAGATTTTTGCCTAAGCATTTGATGTCTTTTGGTTCTGTTAAAAATAGTATTTTTATTTTGTATTTTATTTTTTATTGCTGGTTTAGTAAGTTGGAAATGATTTTTATATATTGGCTCTGTGTCCAGCAACGTTGTTAAACTCTGTTATTTATCTTAATAATTTATCTTTAGACTTTATTATTAAATCATAGCTGTGTACATTAATGCAATCATGGGGCACCATAAACTGGTTTTATATACAATTTGACATATTTTTGTTACGCTGGTTATCATAGCCTTCCTGACATTTTCTTAGATATTGTGTTAAGACATTTATATTCTACATTTAGTAAGTTTCACATGTACCCTTGTAAGATGCACCATAGGTATGGTCCCACCAATTACCCTCCCTCCACCCATCCTCCCCCTACCCTCCCCTCCCTTTCCCCATATAAATTAGTTTCATAGTAGGACTGAATACATTGGATACTTTTTCTTCCATTCTTGAGATACTTTGCTAAGAAGAATATGTTCCACCTCCATCCATGTAAAGAGGTAAAGTCTCCATCTTTTTTAAGGCTGCATAATATTCCACGGTACACATATACCACAACTCATTAATCCATGTGTGGATCAATGGGCACTTGGGCTTCTTCCATGATTTAGCAATTATGAATTGGGCTGCAATGAACATTCTGGTACAAATATCTTTGTTATAATGTGTTTTTTGGTCTTCTGGATATATACCTAGTAGAGGAATTGTAGGATCAAATGGCAAATCTATTTTTAGATCTCTACGCGTTCTCCAAACATCTTTCCAAAAGGAACGTATTACTTTGCATTCCCACTAGCAGTGTAGAAGTGTTCCCTTTTCTCCACATCCACACCAACATCTCTGGTTTGGGAATTTTGTGATATGGGCTAAACTTACTGGAGTTAGATGATATCTCAAAGTAGTTTTGATTTGCATTTCCATGATAATTAAGGATGATGAGCATTTTGTAATCTGTCTATAGGCCATGCACAGATGTTCAGAGAAGTTTCTCTTCAAGTCCCTTGCCCAACCTGAGATGGGATCACTTGTTCTTTTTTTGATAATACATTTGAGTTCTCTGTGGATTCTGGTTATTAAACCTTTATTGGAGGCATAACCTGCAAATATCTTCTCCCAATCTGACTGCTGTCTGCTTGCTTGACTTACTGTGTTCTTGGCTGTGCAGAAGCTTTTTAGTTTGATCAGGTCCCAGTAGTGTATTTTGGAAGCTGCTTCAATTTTCTGCGGGGTCCTCCTCATAAAATATTCACCCAGACCGATTTCTTCAAGAGTTTTCCCTGCACTTTCTTCTACTACTTTTATAGTTTCATGTCTTAAGTTTAAATCTTTAATCCAGTGAGAGTCTATCTTAGTTAATGGTGAAAGGTGTGGATCCAGTTTCAGTTTTCTACAGGTTGCCAGCCAGTTCACTCAGTACCATTTGTTAAATAGAGAATTTTTTCCCCACTGAATGTTTTTCTTTTTATTTTGTTTTAAAATTTATTTATTTTTATTGTTAAATCATAGCTGTGTACATTAGTGCAATCAAGGGTAACAATGTGTGATTTTCATATACAATCTGAAATATTCTCATCAAACTGTTCAACGTAGCCTTCATGGCATTTTCTTAGTTACTGTATGTAGGCATTTGTATTCTGCATTTAGTAAGTTTCACCTGTACCCATTCCAAGATGCATGGTAGATGTGGCCCCACCCATTACCCTCACTC
>CAUYPK010085034.1:0-144971 GCA_963574355.1 Loris lydekkerianus | reverse complement strand
GGAATTCCAAAAATGGGTTTGAGATTCGGAACATCAACCTGAGGCACCTCTGGCTCCTGAACTGGCTTCTTCTTTTTTTTCTTTTCCTTCCACTGTTTAACAACATCTGCTGCTGTCAAGTCTTTTGACTTCTTCTCTTTATGTTTTTCTTCTTTGTGCTTTTCTTCTTTATGCTTTTCATCTTTGGGTTTCTCTTTTATTTTAAAATCCTTCTCCTTCTTTTTAGAAAAGCTGGGCTTCTTGAAAACATGGATTCCCTTGGACCTCTTCATTTTAGAAGGACTTTCAGCTTCATCTCCAGAGCTATCTTCCTGAAAAGTAGCATAGCCTTCAGCTGCCAAAGGAATGTATACAGTATAAGTTATATTTTTCAGTGTTGAACTGTCCATGAGTTTTCTGAGAACACAATCAAAAAATAATGCCACTTGGCTCTAGCTATCTGGCTTTACCCTCCTGGGCTTTTCCAACAGAGAAATGTTTTTCTTCTCAGCTAAAAAGAGATGTTGCAGCGACACACCCTGGCCACAAGAGGGCAGTAAGAAGCTGACAGTTACCACACTTAAACTACTAGGTGGAGAAACTAGTTTTACATTACACAGGTACGTACGTGTAAGTGGAATTCTGGCAAACTAAACATTGTAAATACACATGAAAAGGTCTACATAGAGAAATAACGGAACTGTTCTTTCCACAAGATGGAGTAAGTATCATTTTATCATGTGAATCATGTCCCTTAACAAACTACAGGGTGAGTATCCCTTATCTGAAATGCTTGACATAAGAAATGTTCTGAAATTTTTTGGATGTTCCAGGATTTTGGAATATCTGCATTATACCAGTTCTGTATTCCTAATTTGAAAATCTGAAACCTGAAATGCCTCAGTGAGTATATCCTTTGAGTGTCGTGTAAGTGCTCGAAAAATAGCAGATTTTTCAGATTTTGGAGCATTTTGTATTTTCAGATTAGAGACTGTAATTACTTTGCCTACCTTTATCCTATTTGGTGCCTGCTACTTGAGTCAATTGCAAAGCATGACACAAAACTGCACTACTGGGCTCAGCGCCTGTGGCTCAAGGGGCCAAGGCGCCAGCCACATACACCTGAGCTGGCAGGTTAGAATCCAGCCTGGGCCTGCCAAACAATGATGGCTGCAACCAAAAAAAAAAAAAAAAAAAAAAAAATAGCCAGGTGCTGTGGCAGGCCCCTGAAGTCCCAGCTACTTGGGAGGAGGCGGCAAGAGAATCACTTGAGCCCCGGAGCTGGAGGTTGCTGAGCGCACTCTACCCAGGGTGACAGCTTGAGGCTCTGTCTCTACAAAAAAAAAAAAGACTGCACTACTGTTTATATGCTTTAGTTATTCCTTTATCACACTTTACTCTCCTGTCAAAAACTGCTAAGTTCTTTCTGGAGACCACAGCAGGGACTGCAGCCTTATTTGAGTAAAGGACTGAACCTGGAAATTCCCCCATCTTTGGATATGGCCAGTCTGGCAGATCACTTTCCTCCATCAGAAGGTCTGGATTTTACACACTGACAAAAGTGCCTAATTGCTTTAAAACCACATCAGCGTCGCCAGAGTTTGGTTTTGTTGTTTAATACCTACAAGGTGTCCCAAAAGTTGCCTCTAAACTCACCATGCATAGGGAAATTTTAACGAAATGTACTTTTATTTACTAAATATTCATTACAAAATTTTACAAAATATTCCTACGTAAGTATTTTTCAAACATTTTCATCTCATGCCATACTTGAACTTACAATTAAACTTCTGCAGCACACTTAAGTTGATCAAAAAAATAAAAAAGTTAAAAAGAAAGAATATACTTTCTGTGCTCTGAACTGCTCTCAAAATTAATTTAATTAATGATCTTTAAAAACTTTTAAGGCACACCTAAGAACCCCTCGCAGCACACTGGTTGAAAATCGGTGCTCTATGTGTTGGCCACCTCTTCGTAAAATTTTGTAATGAATATTTTGTAAATAAAGGTGCACTTAGCTATAATTTTCCATTTTTCACATGGATGTATATACAGTGATCTCTGGGCCATCACGTATAGCCCTCCTATTCTCTTCCTTAGCTAGCTAGCTATGAAGCTGTATTTTAATTCCAAGGTAAGTCCAAAATTTTCAAACTGTTTTATAACAAAGATTAAAGATATTTCATATCTTACCCTCTAATTAAAATACCATGAATGCCATACCAACTGGAATGGCAAAAAAATATTGGGAGGCCCAGAACATTGAGAGGCAGAAGAGGGAGGATCACTTGAGCCCAGGAGTTCAAGACCAGCCTAGGCAACACAGCAAGACCTTGTGTCTACAAAAAAATTTGTGTGCACTATCTATATTATCTATCTATATCTGTCTATATGCTTCAAAAACAAATTAACATAAAAAAATCACAAAGACCAAAATAAAAGAATACTTAAAATAACTTATCTTATTTGCTTTTATTATATTAAATAGCTATTCCTAATGACTTTTTTTCTTTTTTTTTTTTTTTTTTTTGCAGTTTTTGGCCGCAGCCGGGTTTGAACCCACCACTTCTGGTATATGGGGCTAGTGCCCTACTCTTTGAGCCACAGAAGCTACCCGACTACATAGCTATTCTTAAATGATTCATCCTCTCTACCGAATAGGACCTATAAATGGAAGGCATCGTGACATTTACTTAAGAAAATGAATAACTACTTTATGAAAGTTTCCAATAAAGTATACCCAACCTGCCCAAGAAAGTTTCTACAAGGCCAAAATTCTAATACTAATAATAATTTGTATATATTACTTTAAATGACCATTTCAAGAAACAGACACTGCAAAACTCTGCTATATCTGGAAACTCAGTATTTTTATTTGTGAGATTAAGATTCTAAAATGCAACTCTTCTATACTGAGACCCTGAAAAACAAAGAAAAGAAAATCAAACCAGAGTCTCTGAGTTGATATGCTTCCAGAAGACAGCTGGTACATAGATTAGGACGGAAGTTTATCTAAAATATATCTAAAACACAGGGGGGAAATGGAACTTACTCCTTTTTTCCTTTTTCTTAAATTTTCCTTTTTTCTTGCCATGGTCTTTCTCATCATCAGATGCTACATCAGGAGGCTCGTGGAGGATGTCATGGGGAGGTGAAGGTTCACCAGTACGGTACAATCCAGGAAACTTAGTAGGGCTGATCTCTTCAGAGCTGGGGGTCCGGGTGAGCCCGCTGCTGCCATGCTCCACCCTGCGGTGTTCACTGGGGCTGCTGGTGGGGGGCAGGAAGCACTCGGTCATGCTGATGCCCTGCCAAGGTCTTCTCTGTTACCTATCCATTACACCTGTGCCCGCCGCCGCGCCACTGCCCGCTCCGCCGCAGCCACCGCCTCCCTACGTTCACGCCGCTAGAGCAGCCGTCTCCTGCACTGCGCCCCAGGCCGGCCGCTGGCGCCCCATCCCCTCCCCGCCCAGCCTCCGCCTCTGTATCTCTATTATTATTAAAGGGATTGAGCACCTTTTCAAATGGTATCTGGCCATCCTATCTTTTGCTCATTTTTTTTTTTTTTTTGGAGATAGAGCCTCAAGCTGTCACCCTGGGTAGTGTGCTGTGGCATCACTGCTCACGGCAACCTCCAACTCCTGGGCTCAAGCGAGTCTCCTGCTTCCGCCTCCCAAGTAGCTGGGACTACAGGCACCTGCCACAAAGCCTGGCTATTTTTTGGTTGCAGCCGGCATTGTTGTTTGGCGGCCCGGGCTGGATTCGAATCCGCCAGCTCAGGTGTATGTGGCTGGCACCTTAGCCACTTGAGCCACTGGTGCCGAGCCCTTTGGCTCATTTTTTATTAAGGGGTTTGCCTTTTTGCTTTTTGATATGTAGGTGTTCCTTATATGTTTCAGATACTAACCTTCTCGTAGCTGTATGTGTTATAAATGTCTTCTTCCCATTTGGCCTTGTCTTTTTTTCTGTGTGATTTCTTTTGAAGAATGGAACTGTAAAATTTTAGTGTAGGGATATTTATATTTTTTTCATTGTTGCTACTTTTTGTCTTGTTTAAGAAATCTTTCCTACTCTAAGGTCAGAAATATATTCTCTTAGATTTTTAAGTTTTTCTTTCATATTTAAGTGTTAATGCATCTGAAATTGATCATGTGTATAAGATACGAGCGAGGGACTCAATCCATTTTTTTCTGACATGTGGATAAGCACTTTTCCAATCACTATTTATTAAGAAGTTAATTTCCCTCCACTGAGTATAGTGCCACTTCTGTCCATCCAAATAGTGTGGGGCTGTTTGTAGGATCAGTTGTGTTCAGTTGGTCAGTTTATCTTTGCACAAATTCTTTTATTTATTTTTAATTGACTAATAATCATTTATATTTGTATTGAATAGTCTGATATTATGCTATTCGTACACATCGCAGAATGATTAAATCAAGCTAATTAACACATCTTTCTTTCTTTTTCTTTTTCTTTTCTTTTCTTTTGTTTTTTTTTTTTAGAGACAGAGTCTCATCCATCACCCTTGGTAGAGTGCTGTAGTGTCACAGCTCACAGCAACCTCCAACTCCTGGGCTTAGGCGATTCTCTTGCCTTAGCCTCCACAGTAGCTGGGACTACAGGCGCCCACCACAACACCCGGCTATTTTTTTGTTGCAATTTGCCTGGGGCTGAGTTTGAACCCACCACCCTCGGTATATAGGGCCAGCGCCCTTCTCACTGAGCCAAAGGCACCGCCCCTGCACAAATTCTTTACTGTTTCAGTTTCTCCAGATTTTAGTAATATTTCCTATCTCCTCAGTTTAGTTCTTCCAATTCATCCCTCTTCTGCAGAAGGGTCTTGGCCATTTTAAGTCATGTGCTTTTCTATATCCAGTGATGGAAAGTTTTTGGAGATTTTTGGGTAGTCAAGTGAAGCAGTGAGAGTGGAAAACAAAGAAACCTATAACTAACCAGTTGTGATTCATTAATTGTAAACACCACTGTACTCAGATGAGACAAATTGTTTTAAATTATGGGTTCAATTTTAGATAATTCTCGATTCATGATGATGTTACATCCAATAAACAATTATAAATTGGAAATATTATGAGTCAAAAGTATACTTAATACATCTAGTCTACCAAACATTATAGCTTAGTCTAGAATACCTTAAATATGCTCATAACACTTACATTAGTAGTTGGTCAAAGTCATCCAACATAAAACCTATTTTAGAATAAAGTGTTAAATAGCTCAAGTAATTTATTGACTACTGTATTAAGAATTAAAACTGAAATTATTGTATGATAAAACCGTTTCTTTTCTTTCTTTCTTTTCTTTTCTTTTCTTTTTTTTTTTTTTTTGAGACAGTCTCACTCTGTTGCCCTGGGTAGAGTGCCCTAGCGTCCTAGCTCAGAGCAACCTCAAACTCTTGGGCTCAAGAGATTCTCTTGCCTCAGTTTCCCAAGTAGCTGGAACTACAGGCATCCAGCACACCTGGCTAGTTTTTCTATTTTTAGTAGAAACCAGAATCTCACTCTTACTCAGACTTAATTCCTGAGCTCAGGTGATCTGCCTGCATTAGTCTCCCACAGTGCTAGGATTACAGGTGTGAGGCACTGCGCCCGGCCACAACATACAAGTTTGTATGGAGTGCACATCACTTTCACACCATTGTAAAGTTGAAAAATTATACATTGAACCATCATAAGACAATAACTATATCAGTTATTCTGATTTTCTGTTTCTTCTTGTGTTTTACAAGTTTTCTAGGGATTTGTCCATTACATCTAAATTTTCAGATCTGTTGGCATATTATTCATACTCTCCTCCCACCAGATACTTAAGAACTGCTTTAAAATGTGAGTGTCATTGGTCCAAATATGTTACAAAGTACATAATCTCTTAATCTTAAAATGAAAAGGCAGATGGCATCTGTACTTTATTTGCTAAAATGCCTGAATTTGATTAGCAAGTTCTCTTACAGAGTTTAGAGACAAAGTCCAGAAACACCGTAATGTGTAACAGGTTAGTCTTAGACCGATCAGGGGCCACATCTCCTGACTCTCATACCACAAGGCCAGAACAAGCTAGATTCGGGCATCGTGCTCTCCAGGGCATCCAGAATTCATCTTGAATTTGGGATCTGGGGAATAGATCAGCCATGTGGACCCTGTACTTCTCTCATTTTGCGAGCTAGGCCAGCTCATTGTCCATTCCAAAGAGGCCGAACCTTTTGATCCTATCTTTATGCTTTAGTAGAAATTTGGTAGAAATGTCCAGTGTGTTGGCTTGGAGCCTGTAGCTCAGTGGCTAGGGCGCCAGCCACATACACTAGAGCTGGTGGGTTTGAATTTGAATCCAGTCTGGGCCCGCCAAACAAAATGACAACTACAAACAAAAAATAGCTGAGCGTTGTGGCGGGTGCCTGTAGTCCCAGCTACTTGGGAGGCTGAGGCAAGAGAATCACTTAAGCCCACAAGTTTGAGGTTGCTGTGAGCTGTGATGCCACAGAACTCTACCGAGGCTGACATAGTGAGACTCTGTCTCAAAAATAAATAAATAAATAAATAAAATACCCCATTACATTCACATTGTTGTATTACCATCACCACCATCTCCAGAACTGTTTCACCTCTCAAACCGAAACTGATTAAACACCAGCTCCCCATTCTCTCCTCCCCCAGCTCTTGGCCGTCACCATTCTGCTTTCTGTCTTTGTGAATTTTCTGGAGATATTGAAGTGGAATGATACAGAATTTGTCCTTTTGTGTCTTGCTTATTTCACCTAGCATAAGGTCACCCAGGTTCATCCACACGCCACTTTGTCAGAATTTCCTTCTAAGGCTGAATAGTATTCCATTGTATGCCTAGACCACTTTTTGTTTATCCATTTATCTGTCAATGGATATTTCAGTTGTTTCCACCTTTTGGCTATTGTGAATAATGGTGCTGTGAACGTGGGCATACAAATATTCGTCCAAGGGCCGGGCACGGTCGCTCTTGCCTGTAATCCTAGCACTCTGGGAGGCTGAGGCAGGTGGACTGCCTGAGGTTACGATTTCAAGACCAGCCTGAGCAAAAGTGAGACCCTGTCTCTAAAAATAGCTGGGTGTTGTGGCAGGTGCCTGTAGTTCCATCTACTTGGGAGGCTGAGGCAAGAGAATCGCTTGAGCCCAGGGGTTTGAGGTTGCTGTGAGCTGTGACATCACCTGCCTCTAACCAGGGTGACAAAGTGAGACTCTGTCTCAACAACAACAACAAAAAAAAACAAAAACAAGTATCTGTCCAAGTCCCTGATTTCAGTTCTTTTGGGTACATATGTAGAAGCTTCGGTCTGTTGCCTGGGGTAGATTGCAGTGGCGTTATCATAGCTCACTGCAACCTTAAATTCCTGGGATCAAGTGATCCTCCTGCCTCAGACTTTCTGATAGCTAGGACTACAGACATGTGCCACCACGCCTGGCTAATTTTTGTGTGGCTAATTTTTGTGTTTGTTTTTGTAGAGACAGGGTCTCAATATGTTGTTTTGTTGATTTTGAGCTCTTGGCCTCAAGTGTTCCTCTTGCCTTGGCTCATGAGGTGCTGGGATTACAGGAGTGAGCCTCTGTGCCTGACCTTCCTTAGACTTGTAAGTCACCATGTTAAACTAAGAAGTGACCTGGTGTTCACCCTGTCATTTATTTGGAAAAATACTTGATATTGTATTTTATAAAAATTATTTCTTCTCCTTTTGAGTGTTTGATGCCTGGAGGTCTCTCTCTTTTTTTTTTTTTTTTGAGACACAGTGTTAACTATGTTGCCCTCAGTAGAGTGCTGTGGCCTCATGGCTCATACCAACCTCAAACTCTTGGGCTGAAGCGATTCTCTTGCCTCAGCCTCCCTATAGCTGGGACTATAGGTGCCTGCCAAAATGCCTAGCTTTTTTTTTTTTTTTTTTTTTTTAAATGACAATGTAGTTGTCATTGTTGTTTAACAGGCCTGGGCTGGGTTTGAGCCCGCCAGCCCCAGTGAATGTGGCCAGAGCCCTAACCACTGAGCTACGGGCACCGAGCCTTGGAGGGCTCATTATTATTATTATTATTTTTGGGGGGCTCATTATTTTTTTATTTTTTTTTTTAATTTTTTAAGTACCAGCATGGCCTGTAAAGAAGGGCTCATTATTGAGGAGAGTAGTTGTTTTAGCCTTTCTGGGGTTCTAGAATTCTTTTAGAATCTGATGAAAGCTATGGCCATATTCCCAGAGAAATGTGTACATGTGTGTGCGTGCATACACACGTAGCATTTTATATCTAATTTCAAGGGGTCCCAGATTCCATGAGGTTCACTGTGACCGGGACTTCCAGATCAAATCCCCATTGTAAAAGAACATCACTCATTTCATAATATTAGTTATGAGGAGAAACAAGATCCAAAACATGGACTTTTTTCTTTCTGGAGGTTCATTTGGGAACACGTCTGCTCCTTTAATTCAGGTGCCCCCCCCACCTCTGCACACGCAGATCTCTAACCCACTCTCTGCTTCCCTGAAGGTTAGAGTAGCCCCTTTACTTTCAGCCCTCAATAAAGTTGGGACATCTCTTCATTTCCTTTTTTCTTCTTCTGGATTCTGGCTACCATTTCTCCCCCAGTCATGACCTCTGATGAATAAAAGAGCAGTAGTTAGACTCATTTCTTGTTTATTATTAAAGTGATTTTCACAATTTTTCATTACATGCATATGGGAGAACATGATGGAAAAAACACAACTTTGAATATTTGAAGCAACTAAAAGGCAGATGTGGTTAGGTTGATACCTATCATTCATGGAGGAAGGGTCCTTGCCAAGTGCCTGGACAGCACAGCACCTGCCCAGAGGCTGCAGACACGACAGGGCAGCTCTCTGTCATCCCACTGCCAGTGCATGGTCAACCAGGTCTGCGCAGAGTTTAAAGTTCTGATCTCAGCAGAATCAGAAATTTCCTGCCGATCTACAAGACTCTGGACTGACACCTGGCACCAGTTAGCTTCTGCTCTGCTCTACTTTCTGCCACCCTGTGCTCTTCTCTAACCTGTGTCTCCAGGGCAGAGAGCAGCAGGAAGGACTTGCAGGAGGGCCAGGCACCTGCCCTATCTCCTTGGTAGGGAGAGGAGGTCCCGTCCTTCCTTCGAGTGAGTTTTCAGGGTTTGTTAAGGAGGTAGGAAGTCACCAAAGTCACCAGGGCCCCAGTGCCTCCTTGCTCTGTCCTCTCGCCACTCTTCCTAACTCTGGCCCTGCACTCCCTGCCACCAGGGCTGTCCTAGCTGGGACTTTTTGGCCTGTATTTCAGTTCTGCTTTATCTGTGCATCCCAGACCTGTGCTGGTAGGAGAGAAAGCCACCTGAGGCCTCCACCTTGGGCCCTGAAGCCTCCAGAGGTAGGGGAGGGGCCAAGACGTCTGTCCCCTGGGAAGGCAGAATTTGAGAAACTGGCCACCCTCTCTGGCTAGTGTGGCCTGTGCAGGGGTGAGGGGCACAGGGACAGGCCACACAGGCGCACTGCTGCTTGAAAGGGGGGATAAGGAGCCCAAGTGGGAGGAGGGAGGGCAGCAGGGCAGAGGCACAGCAGATAAGAGGAATTGGGAAACATGAAGCCTAATTCTGGGAGCAACAGCGGCTCACCTCGTGCACTGAGGGCCCAGCCAGCCACTGACCTGGAGGCAGGTTCTTTCTCTTCTCAGAGAAGCAGAGTGTGGGGGGTGGGCTGCCAACAAGGTGGGCTCCAAAGGCTTCTCCCAGGCTCTGCCACTGCGGCCCCCTCACTGCTGGGTCCCGCCTGGGGAGCGTGCAGGGGCACCTGGCTTTTCTACAACTGTCCTCACAGACGTGCTTGGGTCACCGCAGGGTGCGATGATCCACCAGGAACTGGATCTGGTGTGCAGGAGCCTGGAGACCTTGGCACCCTCTTTTAGTCCTGATCAAATGGCAAAACTTGTATTTCCAAAGCTTATTCCTTTGCTCCTTTTCTTCAGAGCAAAGAGTGCAGTGGGCCTGCTGGGACTGTAGGCCAGGAGTGGGCTGGCTGGCTTCCGGCCCTGCTCCTCTACCTCTGGCCTCTCCCTCAGCATGGGAGGCTCCTGCATTCTCCGGCCTCAGCTTCCTTTCTTCTTTGGACCTCATCATGTGGGCCCACCCTGCCTGGGCCCAGTCCTCCCCCCCTTCCCCTTCTCTACACCTCCACCTGAACCAAGTGGGATGGCCATCTCATGTCAGCCACACTACTGCTGTCTTCAACCTGCAAACTTGGAGAAACATGCTTTGCTGTCCAGGGAGGGCCCCAGGCCCTGAGGAGCAGGGTCAGCTCTGGGTTTAACAGGTGGAATCCCCAAAGTTCCCCAGTCCAGGACTAATGTGGAGACTTAGGGCAGACTCCACTTTGGACTTCATGTGGCCCAGAGGATGTGGGAGGCAGTTTTCCTGGGAGGCCTGGGGAACTGTGCCAGCAGCTGGTGAGTCTGGGCTGCTGGCACCTCTTGCGTGGGGTGAGAGCTGCAGAAGGGCTCTAGAGTGAGAGGAAGATGAGAGGCCTATGTTTTCAGGATGCTGGGCACAGTCTGACCATGGTCCTGGAATATGAGAGGAGAGTGCAGTGGGTCTGCGAGTATGCGGACACCGACTACCAGAAACCACTCAGGATTTGCTGAGATTTTAAGAGAGGTTAAGAGTGCTCTCTGGACGTCTTTGGTTTTTAAAAGAAATAAAAAACTCCCAAACCTTAAGTGTGATGGTCAATTTCTTTTTGGAATCTTACTATGTTGCCCAGGCTGGTCTTGAACTCCTGGGTTCGAGATCCTTGTCCCTCAGCTTCCTGAAGCATGAGAATTACAGTGCAAGCTGCCATGCCTGGTACAGTAGCTAATTTCATAGAGTGGCTTGGCTGGATTAAGGGATACCCAGGTAGCCGGTGAAACACTCTTTGTGGGTATGTCTGTGAAGGTGGCATTTCCACAAGAGACTGACATTTGAATCAGTAGACTGAGTAAAGATTGGCCCTCACTATAGTGGATGGGCATCCTCCAATCTGATGAGGGCCCAGTTACAACAAAAAGTGGAGGAAGGGAGAATGCCCTGTGTTTTGGAGCTGGGACCTCATCTTCTCCTGCCTGTGGACCTCAGTGCTCCTGGTCCTCAGGCCTTTGGATGCTGGGACTCATTTGAGTAGTCCCCCCAGCTTCTCAGACTCAGATTGAATTACAGCACAAATTTTCCTGGGCCTCCAGCTTGCAGGCTGCAGAGTGCAGAACATTCAGGTTGGCTTCCAGAATTCTGTGAGCCAAATCTCATAATAAATCTCCTCCCATATCGCTGTCTCTATCCCATTGGTTTTGTTTCTCTGGAGGACCCTAAGAAAGAAGCAACCCTCCTCACAGTCTCCTCCTTCTGGTAGTGATTGCTTTGGGCTCATCCTGGAGAAGTCTGTCTCTAATTTCTGGGCATAACCAATAGTTTCACACAGGGAGGGAAGCTGGCCTGCATGGGCTGTGACCAGGAGAGGGGCAAAGTGGCCCCTGGAGGGCTTGGCAGTGGATGTGGACCTATCCACTAAGTGGGGGGTCTACCTCAGCCCCTCTGCCAAGTGGAGTAGGACTTTAGTGGAGAAGGCAGGAGAGGGCAGCAGTGCCCAGCTGAGGACCTCTGCTGCACACACCTAATGGCAGTGACTGATCCCTGAGTTCCAAGCCTTTTCTGGGTGGGAGAATGTGTCATGACCTGCCTGCCTCATCATCGACCCTGAATCTCCAGCAACCTCACTCTCCTACCTGCCACCTGCACGGTCCTCAGAGTGCCGCACCTCTCGTCAGTCAGACTGGCCCCTGGGTGGCCAGGAGGGCACCTAGAGGTAATTCAGGCCTGGTGACCTGAGTTCATTTTATGATTCTCCCACAGTCCCTGCAAACTTCAGTATTTGTTAACCCCCCAAATACAGAGCATTTCTTAGCTGGCAGCAAGCAGACTGAGGAACAGGTAAGGCCTCCCAGACCTCAGTGCCTCAGCAATCTATTCCAGGCACTGGCTTCCTGTCCAGGTGGGATATAGTGCAACATGGTCGCACCTAGACTTCTCTTTTTATTTATTTTTTTATTTATCCATTGAGACAAGGCCTTGTTCTGTTGCCTATGCTGGAGTACAATGGTGTGATCAAAGCTCACTACAGCCTCCAACTCTTGGGCTAAAGTGATCCTCTTGCCTCAGCCTCCCAAGTGGCTGGAACTACCAGTGTCTACCACCACACTCAGCTAATTTTTCTATTTTTTTTTGTAAAGATAAGACCTTGCTATGTTGCCTAGGCTGGTCTTGAATTTCTGACCTCAAGTGATCTTCCTGCCTCAGCTTCCCCAAATGCTGGGATTACAGATTCGAGCCACGGTGCCCTGCAACTTCTCCTTTTTAAAGAGACTTAGAGGAGGCAGTATAGGTTAGCAGAAAGGAGATTGCTCCGGAAGCCAGGCCTCCTGACAACTTCGTCTGCCTCTGTCTTAGAGGTGGCTGCCTGCTTTCGCTGTGCTGCAGTTCTCCTCACTGGGCGGCCACCCTCTGAGGCCCCTGATGGCTGCACAGCCTGAGCTCCTGTGGAAAGGCTTTTGCTTCTTGGATGGACCCTGAGGTGGTAATGGTCTCCTGACCGTAGGGTCAGAACTGAGGCCCCTTCCCCAGTTTACCGCTGGGTGCCTATATCTCCTGGGAATGGGTCCAAGGGGAAACTGCCTTCCTGCACCCCATCAAGGGCAGTGATGTTGCTCGAGAGAGGACTGGGATGGGGCCAACACTCCAGCTAGGTGGCTGAGTCTGGTCTCAGAATTCACATTCACAAGGATTCAGAACTGTGTCCGAGGAAAGCTGTGCCCCCACCAGTCCTGCGGGCTTCGGGCCTCATGTGAATGGAGGCCAGGTGCTTGGAGAAGCAGTTTAATCTCTCAGGGAGGCCAACAATGGCTGGGACTCCCAGGTGTTCATGTGAGAAAGGGGGTCACAATTAATATTTACAATTACTAAAGAGTATTTTCCAAAAGTATCCACAGATAGAAGTATATATACTTTATATATACATGTGTGTATATATATATATATATAGTACTTACTTAGATGTTCTATAAAGGGCAAGCACAAACCTACAGTTTCTTCCCCTAGCAGCTCTGTTCTGTTCCATCACAGAATCCTTATAGCCCAACAAGGCACCATGGTGTCCCCGCTTGTGGCTGGAGGAGTCACCAAGGTGCGGAAGCCCCACGGGCATCTGGGCTTCAATGACACAGGCTCATTCACTCCCCAGGGCGCCTTTGCACACCCCTCCTTCCATGCCTGGTTTCCCATCTTGATCACCACGGCTAAGCCTCCCAGAGCCTCCATGGGAAAGTGTTGGCCACGCCTCCCTCTCTCCTGAAGCATCAGGTGGGCACGGGGCATCCTGGCCTGGGCAGTGTCCTGCTACAGCCAGCTCAGGAGAGATACTCTCGTGTCCTGGGAAGTAAAGAGTTAGGGGTGGGGAGGGAGGGCCTGTGAAGCAGTGTTTTCCCACAGGGGCTGCGGAACGGAGGGGCACCTGGGCTGGGTCTCAGCCCTCACTGGCGCTCGGCTTCCCTGAAGGGCACAATCATGGATTTCCTCCAGTGTATGTGGAGGCCCGTGTAGCCGCCTTGCAGCTTCTGCTGTGGAGGGAAGGAACTCTCCCCTCCCCCTCAGGAGACCTGGCCACCCCTATGCAGGGTAGCTCGGGAGCATTATTTGTAGGGCCGCAGGAATCGGGACACTTTGGAGCGCAGCAGTTTGATGAAGGACCTTGGGAACATCTCCTTGGACTCCTGGGCTGTGTACTTGAAGTAGTTTTGGGGATGGGCCAGCACGTCGAAGAGGGCCTTGATCAGCTTCTTGTCCTATAAGACAAGGTGGGCCACAGTCCTGAGTGTGGGGAGACCTGAAGGGGCCAGTGGGGTGTGTGCGGGGGTGAGGGGGCGAGGGAGAGGTGAGGCTGGCTGGTGAGTTGGGGACCCCACAGACCCTCTGCCACAACGCTTTTTTAGTTTTAATAGTGTAAGGTGATTGTAGATAGTCTGTGAGTTGGAACTCCTGGGATTTCAGTAGCATTTCATGTAAAAAGGATTGTGCTGCAAAGCACACTCAGCACTGAAAACTGCACCGCACTGAGGCCAGAGCACAGGCCGCACCTGGGGTTAAAACGGTTGCTCCGCCACCTGCCCACTAGCTCCTTGACCTTGGGAAATCATGCTGCAGCTCTGAACTTCATACTCCCTCCCTCACCCCCTCACACCTGCAGAGGATAGTGGGGTCTTCTCCTTAGGGCTGGATGAAGGTTAAATGCCTGATCTGAGCAAAGAGCCTGGTCCACAGCAAGGACAGGTTTGCTGTGAGGCTCTGAGCAGCAAACAGGGACTGTCCTCACTCAGCAGGTGCTGTCACTTATCAGCCAGGCTCCCACTCCAAGCCCCAGGGCTCTGAAGTGGCACCCTGGACCACAGACACTGGGTGAATGTGAGGCCTGGCCAAGTGTCCAGCGGGGAGGCCCACTGTGCCTGGCACCTGGCAGAGTCCTCAGAGCTTGCCCAGGAAGGCGCAAGCCAATGGCTGAAGTGACCACGCCTGCAGCCTCAAGGCTCATTGTCTCAGTGACTTTGGCTGCACTTGCTGTCTTTGGGTTTGACCTGTCCTGGCACAAACTCAGTTTCCCTCCCTCTCATATACATGACTCCCCCACTCACCACTCGCACACTCACACATCACAACACACCACACTCATACTCCCCCACTCACCACACTCACACATTACATCACACTCACATACACTCCCTCACTTACACACTCACACATCACGACACACCACACTCACACTCCCCCATCCACCACACTCGCACACTCACACATCACGTCACACTCACATACACTCCCCCACCCACCACACTTGCACATTACATCACACTCGCATACACTCCCCCACTCACCACACTCACACGTCACATCATACATACACTCCTCACCCACCACACTCGCACACTCACACGTCACATCACACTCACATACACTCCCCCACTGACACTCTCACACTCACAACAGTTGCATACTCACAATACACTCACATGCTCACATACACCACACCTGCCACACTCACGTGCACTCACTACACACCCACACACCCACCCATGCCCTTGAGAAGCTCACTCCTGGCACTGCATCTATGTCCAGTGCTGGCTGCTAGTGACGAAATGCTGACCCAGAGTCCCCACAGCTCCTTCCCATGAGGGGGGACCTGATAATCACTGAACAGACCTAAGGTGCAGTGTGTGGGGTGCTGAGGAGGGGCACGGGGAGCTGAGCAGGGAAGGATGGGTGGGCATTCACTGAGGAAAGAGGTGGGGCAGAATGTTCCAGAGAAATCTTGGAGAGCAAGAGTGTGGTGAGGAGGAAGCACTGGGAGCCATTGCAGAGGCAGGGCAGGGGCCTTGCTGGCCACAGTTTGTGTCCCAAGAGCAGCAGCGGGTCACTTCCAGTTCAGGAGAGAAGTGAGCCGCAGAGGAGCTGGGGCAGAGCCAAGGGCTGGGCCGGGGAGGGAGGGCGAGGAGGAGCCTGGCTGCAGGGGAGCCAGGTGACTCTGGAGGGAAGGAGGAACCTCAGTGTGGCAGCCGGGGGCAAACCACAGCCCGACTAGCTGCCGCTGCACAGGCTGGGGGATGTCAGTGGATCTTCCCCAAACTGTAAACCGTCCCCATTCTCAGATACTGTGGCAGCTGGAGCAGGGTGGGCCAGGCCCTGTCGGTCCTCCATACCACCCTGAGCTTCTTGGTCTGGGCCTCTGAGTGTGAGTGCTTGCTGTGTGAAGGTCACAGCCTCCCCTCTATGACAAGGCTCTGCTTCTTAATGCCATAATCAGGCAGAGGGGTGGCTTCCACTAGGACGCCTCCTGTCAAACCACCTCATTTCCTAGACAAGGTAACTGAGGCTGAGAACTGGCAAGGGTCTTGGTCTCCACATCTGCACCAGACAGCTTGTCTCAGGTCTCCTGGTCTGGAGGGACAGTCCTTGCCCCCAGGTCCTGTGACTCCTAGGCCTCCTTCTCCTGTCCCATCACTACCCTCCTTCCCTCCCTCCCTTCTCCAGGTGGCCAAGGGGCAGGGCTGACCCATCACAGGCCACTATCCCAGGATTACAAGAGTTCCCTTTTAATAAACTCACTTTCAAGATCTCCTGGTGATTCTCTGAGGCGTACAGCCGCCCGTCACGCACGATGTCCTCTATCAGCTGCTGGTAGTCCTCTGGGGAGCGGTGAGCAGGGGAGAGAGGAGGGCCAGGGCTATGAGGCCCAGCTGCTGCCCCCTCACCTCCAGCCACTGCCTCCTCTAGCCCACCTTGGGCTTCGGGTGTGGCGACATGCAGCTCTGCCTCTGTGTACTTGAACCTGAGGTTCCCTCCACCTGTACTGTCCTCTTAGGGAACTCCTATTTAACCCTCACAATCCTGCCTTCACAAAACTGAAGTCTGCAGACCCTTATCTGCCAGCTGCTACCACTTTCGGGTCTATCTGCATCCGGCTCCTCAGAGTATTCTGTTTCTTTTCTTTTTTCTTTCTTTCTATTTTTTTTTTTTTTTTTTTTTTTTAGAGACAGAGTCTCACTTTGTTGCCCTCAGTAGAGGGCTGTGGCGTCACAGCTCACAGCAATCTCTAGCTCTTGGGCTTAGGCGATTCTCTTGCCTCAGCCTCCTAAGTAGGTGGGACTACAGGCACCTGCCATAATGCCCAGCTATTTTTGTGTTGCAGTTTGGCCGGGGCCGGGTTCGAACCTGCCACCCTTGGTATATGAGGCCGGCGCCCTACTCACAGAGCTGCAGGTGCCACTCGAGTGTATTCTGTTTCTTTACCCCTGCCAGGCTGTGTGGGAGGGGTGTGTGACCCATCTCTGCGTCCTGGGGCCCAGCCTGGGCTTGGACTGTGATGAGATGGCTGTGCCTTACCATCATAGGTGACATAGGGCACTTGGAACCCTTTGCCGCTGTTGCCTTCATTGGATTTGAACTGGATCCAGAGCTTCCGGGAGCGGGAGGTGAAAGCGATGGGCCTCTCGTAGGTCTGGCAGGTCTCGTAGGTGGTGATGGACGTGGGTGAGGCTGCAGGGGCCACACCGTTGCTCAGCGGCTGCAGATGGCAGCTCCTCTCTGACCCTGCCCTTCTGCTGCAGGCGAGTGCCCCCGCCCAGGCAGCAAATCAGCCTGTGTGATGACCCTGGTCCCCCAAACACACTGGGTTTCCAGTCCTCCTGCTTGTCTCCTCCGTCTCAGGTGCCCTTCTCTACCCTCACCCTGGTTCCTGGTCTTCCTTCTGAGACCCATAGCTGTGCCCTCCTCCAGGAAGCCTCCCTGACTGCTCCCTCCCCACCTGCCATGCTCCTGCTCCGCTCTGCTGAATCCCCGTGACTGCCCCTCCCATCAGCTGGTCTCTGTCTCCCTCTAGAGGAGAGATGTCTGCTCCTCTGTGACAGGGCTCCCGCCTGCACCCAGCGCACAGCCAGGGCTGGAGTGGAGGCTCAGGGAGGGCATGGGAGATGAGTCGGCATAGACGGTAGGGCCAGAGGCTTAGACCTAGGAAGCTCCTCTCCCTGCGGGCTCAGGATGCCCATCTCCTCGTTGCTCCCTCCGGAGTCTTCCTGAGGTGTCTCCGAGGTAGAAGATGCTGACATCCCTTGAGCCCAGCTGTGGCTGGACCGTGGAGAGGAAGGGGCTGGGGGCCAGTGGAACTGGTGATGGGGGGGTCCTCAGACCTGCTGTGGGACCCTGCGTGGGTCCCTTGCCCTATCACAGCAGGGATGAGAGGCTGGCTTGTGGCCAGAGTGGAGCCCAGACCTGACCAGGTCCTGTCTCGTGCTCAGGGCACACCCTCAGCTTCCTAGACTTCTCCACGGTGCTCTGCAGGGCCACTCTTAGTCAGACACAGGGGGTTTCACTCCAGTTCTCTCTGAGCCCTGTGGGGCAGTGACCCCAATTGTACCAAGATGGTGAGGGTTGGGCGCATGTGGCTGAGGCTGCCTCTGTCCCCCATCCCACACATACCGCTCTTTCTCATGACCAGGACGTCACCGCACTCATCCTCGATGGGCAGGAAGATTTCAGGGACCACTATGAGGATCCTGCGCTTGGGCGGGGGCGCGATGTGCCACACGCACTCAGCATTGGCCGGGTAGTCGCCAGGGTAGTTGGGGGACTCGATGTAGCCTGTGTAGTCACCAAGCTCACCACCGCAGTGCTGGTCTGGAGGCACAATGGCCCGAGAGCCTGCTCAGGCTCGGCTGGAAGGGTGGCCTGGCTGGCTGAGGCCCCAGCAGCCTGGGGGGCCCAGGGCAGGGCTGGCAGGTGCTCCTGTTTCATCCCTAGCCCAGCCTCCACCCACCCCTCCTATGCCATCCAGGCCCTGAGTCAATCTTCCTTCAGGCCGTGTCTGGGCTGCCCATGAATAAGAGGACAGGTCCCTCACTCAGCCTGGTGGTTTGCTGAGGCCCTGCCTGGGGGGACTCCTTCTTGTTGGGCTGCCTCGTCTGACAGAGGCCCTCCATGGCTGGGGCTCGTCAGCCTGTCTCCTCACTACCAGGTTGAATCAGTATCCCCGCAGGCTGTCAGCTCCCCCAGCAGAACCAGAAACTAGAGCAGGGCCTGGACAGGCTCACGCTGTCTGGTGAGTGATGGGACTGACTGATGAATGATGGACACAGCTGCGGCACTCTGCAGAGCAGGGCCAGCTGGGACTGCCCCTCCATGTCATTGGGTCCAGATGGATACAGGGTTCCCAAGAGCAGGTGTAATGGAGCAGGGAGGCAATAGTCTGCCTGTGGCGGTAGTGTGTGATCAGGGCTCACCTGCCCCACAACCTGCGTGGTCCCTCCCAAGTCCCCTGTTTCTTACTGTGGCAGAGCAGTGCCTACTTTTGCAGTGTGTGACATTGGTGGAGCCATCGAAGTCAGTGCTGGTGTTGCCTGGACAGGTGATGCAGTGGTTCTGGCCAAACTCAGGCTGGTAGGTGCCGACAGGGCAGCGGATGCACCGGTGGGTGGAGGTGTTGTAGTGGTGGCCAGGGGAGCAGTGCACTGCGGGGAGGGGACACACAGCATGAGGAGTGCTGGTGGGAAAGGCAGGCAGGGGACACTCTCCCCAGGCCCTCCCATGCCCTCCAGGTCCACCTCAGCACAGAGTTCAAGGCCTCTTCTCCACCCCAAGGCTTCCCACCACAGGTGGGGGAAGGCAGCCAGCAACGTTGGCCGCCTAGAAGCCAAGAAGAGCACTTTGAGCGGGCACATGGCAGACACAGGCTGGGAAGTGATGCTTGCTCCAGTAACACAGGGGCCACCCGGGCCACCTTGATGGGTCAGAGGGGGTGATAGTGTGACCAGAGGAGTCAGGAGACAAGTGGAGCCAGGGGCCAGTCGTTCTGTGAGGTTGTGGGGTGGGGCCGGAGGGTGGGGACTGGGAGGTGAGAACGGGAGAATTCAGAGCAGCCTGTGTGTTCAGAGAAGCCCCTGGCAATGCAGCAGGTCCCACAGTGGGACCACAGGCTGGGCCTCCTGGCTTCTGCTGGCAGCACAGACAGACTGATAGCTGCTGAGAGGCAGGTGCGGGGGCCGGTGTCACCTGCCAAGAGTGAGGGCTGGGGTTTGGTGGGTGAGGAGGGAGCTGCAAAGGCGAGCCTGCCCCTATCTGGACCTTGCCCCTACCCTCCCAACCTTCCTTCTAAATACTGCTAAGGCCTCCTATTCCCAGAGGCCTCTCAGGGCTCCCTGGCACTCAGTAAGCTGGCAACTTTAATTGCAGCCCTGTCTTAGTGCTGGTCATCTGTGCCCACTGCCTCACAGCTTCAGGCTCCCCCTCTGACCATGGAGGTTCGCTATGCTGAGGAGGTAAGAGGGGCTCGGGGGATGTTCTCCAGATGGCCCTGGGACAGGCAGGTGGAAGACAGCCTCACCTTTGGCTTCACAATCCTGGAAGGATGCAGCGCCCTCGTGCTTGGTAAGCAGCCTCCCTCCGCAGGGGAAGCAGCTGGTGCGCCCAGGCTCAGGCTGGTACGTGCCCATGGGGCAGGCCTGGCAGGGCTTGAAGCCATCGGCTGAGAAGAAGCCTGGAGAGCACTGGCCTGGAAGTCAGAGTCATGACTTAGGCTGGAGGAATGGGATGCCGAAGCCACTGAGGCTGTGGGTGGTCCTGGGGCCTGCTGGTGGCCCTTGCCTGGCCCTGAGATAGCAGAGGTTGGGGGTGGGGAGAACACAGCAGTCTGGGTGGCAGGAGGCTGGCCCTTAGTCCTAACACCACTAGCGATTTGTTGTGTAGCCGTGACCAAGCCTGGCCTTACTGCTCCCAACAGCAAGAGAGCCTGGCTCATACCTGTGATTCCAGCACTATGGGAGGCTGAGGCAGGTGATTGGCTGAACTCAGGAGTTTGAGACCAGCCTGAGCAAAAGACCCCATCCCTACTAAAAATAGAAAAACTAGCTGAGTGCAGTGGCAGATGCCTGTAGAGTCCCAGCTACTCGGAGGCTGAGGCAAGACAATCACTTGTGCCCAAATAGTGTGAGGTTGCTGTGAGCTATGATGATGCCATGGCACTCTAGTCTAGGCAATGGAGTAAGACTGTGTCACAAAAAAATATATAAATAAATAAAATAAAAAAGGGCTGGGGGTCAAAGAGTGAGTGACCTTGTGTTGAGTAGGGAAGTGGGTGCCCCATCAGGGGGCAGTGATTTATCTGAGGGGCACCCCCATGGGGCAGGAGGAATTGTTCTGTTTAGCTCCCAACTGACATGGCCAGCTGTGTCCATCAGCAGTGCCAGGCGGAGCAGATGGAAGGGGGCCTGCGAGGGTCTTTGGGGTACCCAAGGGCACCACTGGGACAAAGGGAAGAGACCACAGGAAAGCCAGTTTTAGCTCAACATATAGAATGTTGCAGCATTCCAGCAGGAAGTCAGAATGCAGAGGGTCCTCTGGAGCTGAGGGAGGGTGGGCTTAGCGTCCTCGCAGGCCAGACTCTGGAATGCTTGCCTTCTAACCAAATAGGGACTGTCCCACCAGTGGCCACCCTGTGCCCTAAAGCTACCAGTGACCTTAGCGGGTGGAGACCACACTCCAGAAGGTGGCAGTGGGCCAGAGAGCAGCCAGCAGCCCATGGACTCAGTGCTAGATGCTGATCTCTTCTGCCCCTGGGAGAAGGCTGGAGGTTGCCACCTCCCTCACTCTGCCACCCTCACAGGTGCCACACTTCTCGGGGTGCTGAGTCTCTCCCCACAGGGCCCTCTAAAATGGAGGCTTATGGGGAGACTATGAGCCCCACAGATGGGGCTAAGTGGGCAGGGGTTGGGCAGTAACTGGAAAAACTCTTTGCAAACCCTGTTATGCTCAGCACAATTGAAACAGGGCTTTCCAAACCATTCTTAAGGCATATTGTCAAGTCCTTTGTGCAGAGCAAAGTTCTCGCTCAAGCATGCAGCATACTCTGCAAAGTGTTTTGACTGTGCTGGAATCATCCATAATATGTGGTATATTTGGTCAACCATAAAGCACTGGGGCACCTTGTTATAAACCCTAAGTCGATCTGTAATTGTTTGCATGTTTTGAAGTCCTTTCCAAACGGCATGATGCAGGTTTGAAGGTAGGCTAAGTGCAGTAGGATCCTGTGTAACCACAGTGCACTCTGAGATGTGGCGACACTCTGGGAGCTGTCATGTGCTCTGTAAGTGGTGAGTGTATGGAAATCGTCGGAGGACTTGGAAATGGCAAAGAGCTTTGTAGAACACCATGTGGCCACACTGGGCCTTGGCTCGGGGAGCCTCAGCAGAGATAGGAGGGGCCCTGCCCCACCCCCTCCCCACCTCTCCTTCCTTGGTGGGCCCACACTTGCCTCCACATTCAGACATGTTGCGGGCACCTGCCACGCCAAGCCCATCGCTGCTGGGGCACGGTGTGCAACTGAGCTGGCCTTCCACATCCTGGTAGGTGCCTGGCAGGCATGGCGCACACTGGCTGAGCTCACCGCTGAAGTAGGAGCCAGGCCTGCAGGCCCCTGCAGAGGCAGAGTGGGGAGACTGCTGTGGGGAAGGATGTGGTGGCTGGTGGCCATCTCCTGTGTGCTTGAGCCCAGGCTCTCCAGAAACAGATACAGCACAGCCTGTGTTCTCCGGGGCTTGGAGGATGCAGAGAGGCCCCAGACCTACCCCAGAAAAGCCTGAGGCCCGACCCCTCTAGCTGCTCATTTACCTCTGCCTTCCCCTGAACACCCGTGCTCTCTCTGCTCCACATCCTGCCCCCAGCCTGGGCTTCCTGGCCTGACATGGATGTCTCCACCTGGGTGTCCCACGGTCAGTTTATCCACCCCAAACCAAGCTGCCGTTCTCCTCCTGTCCCCTTTCCTTCCCATGTGGAGAAGTTGGCACCTGGGGCCATGGGGCAGGGCAGAGGGGTTGGCTGTGCTGAGGGGAGAGACTGCAGGGCAATAACAGAAAGATAGACTGTGGCCAGAGAGAGCAGGGTGGCTACACTGAGCAAAATGTGAATTGACAGGGAAGGAAGGAAGGAAGCTGGGTGTCGCGGTGAGTGGAGGAGAGAAGGAGCAGGTTTCTTGCCGCAGGGAAGATCCTTACAAACATGGGGCAGGGGTTAGAACAAACCCTGGGGGTTTGCATTGGAGGTATCATATGAACTCGTGGTTATAATTATAACATGCACATGCACACCCTCCAGAAATGATACAGATGCACGCGTGTGCACGTTACACCCACCAATACTTCTCAGTTCTGTCCAACGAGAGGGCCTAGAGGCTGTGACACTCCAAGAGCAATGAACACCCCAGACTTTGGTCTAGATATCCTCCCAAGGGAACAGGGGTCCTTGAAGACTGGGCTGATTCCAGGGCTTAGGGGGGAAAACAAGGGATGCCCAAAAGTGTGTCGACACAGTTCAGAAGGACACAGGAGCCAGCCTCATGGGGTACCCACTGGCTGGCGGGCCCTGGCTAACGTAGGGACAATGAGTTGAGCTGAGACATGTTGGGAATGGATTACAACCCACTGAGCAAAAGAGAAATGTGGGTCCACACTGCTGTAGCTACACAGGCATAAGGACGCACAGCTACCTAGACAGATAAACATGGGCAGGGAGGAAGCGCTGTCTCTTACAGGGGATAACGAATAAAAATAGCAGGAATGCCAGGAACAGGGCACATCTACTTGGCAACTAACATGGAGGTGGCCGATTTGGTGGGAGCTGTCAGTGCATGCTGTGCTGGAGGGTGGGAGCTGGATGAGGATCAGGCTTGTTGTACAAACTCAGAATCCCCAGAAAATACTAATCAGCCACAGAGGGCAAATGGCAAATGACTGTGCAGGAGCCAGTGGAGGACTGGGTCAGTGTTCTGTGGGTGCCAAAGAGCAGGTGCTGCGTGCGTGGCTCCTGCCGGGATGGCGGGCTCTGAGTCAGGTCAGGAGGAAACACCAGCAGAAGAGCTGAGGGTCAGCCTAGAGGATGTAAAGATCTGCCAAGGAGCTGTCCAGGAGACACGATGCTGAGATGCAACCTGTATACCAGGACAGGACTGGGAGCAGGAAGACACAGGGACGCTGTGGGAAGGGCGTCAGATGTAATGGTGCCTGTGGGTTGGAGGGTACTGGAGAGACCACACAGGTGCACACACACAGGCACATATGGGCACACTCATGCACACACACGCACACACAAGAGAACATGAGGGAGCAAACATTGTAAAACCTTCACAGTGTTCACAATTAGGGAATCTGGATGGAGAAAATATGGAATTTTTTTGTTCTGCCTATTTCCAATATTTGAAATGATTTCAAAATAAGTTATTATTGTGGTGGGCGCCTGTGGTCCCAGCTACTCAGGAGGCTGAGGCAAGAGAATAGCCTAAGCCCAAGAGCTGGAGGTTGCTGTGAGCTGTGATGTCACAGCACTCTATTGAGGGTGACAAAGTGAGACTCTGTCTCTAAACAAACAAAAAAAACCCCAAATAAATAAATAAAATGAGTTATTAAAGCCAGGCGCAGTGGCTCATGCCTATAATCCTAGCACTTTGGGAGGCTGAGGCAGGACAATTGCTTGAGCTCAGGAGTTTGAGACCAGCCTGAGCAAGAGCGAGATCTTGTCTTTAATAAAAATAGAAAAACTAGTCAGGTGTTGGGACAGCGTCTGTAGTCACAGGAGGCTGTGGCAAAAGGACCTCCTGAGCCCATGAGTTTGAGGTTGCTGTGAGCTGTGATGCCACAGCACTCTACCCAGGGCAAAAAAGTTAGACTCTGTCTCAAAAAAAAAACAAAAACAAAAAACCCCACATAAGAAGGACACTGCCTAGCTGCCTGGCTCCCCCTACCCGATGCTCAATCCCCCTCCACTCCTAAGCACCCCTCTGCCACCACCATTAGCTCATGGCCCTGCCCAGCCAGGCTTTGATCTGGGCTCTGGCTCGGTGGTTCCACCAACCCAGTCAGCATCTTCAGACGGACTCCTGAGCCTTGCAAATCTGCCTGGTCCAGTCAGAGCTCTCTCCCTCCCTGCCCACTCTTCCTCAAATTTCCCTCGACCAGGGAGTCCTTGTTTACAGCCCACATTCCTCTTTTGCTCACACAAACTGGGTGTGTATGTACATAAGTGCGTGCCCCTATGTTGTCCCTAAAGCCTCTCTCTCTAAAGTGTACCCTGAACATATCTAGTTCTTTCTGCTGGTCCTGCTGCCACTCAGGTTCCAGGTCCCCTCTCATGCTTGGCCTCCTCCTCCGCGGGCCACCCTGCTCCATTCAGCCTTCCTTTGAGCTCCTAGTGGCTGCCGAGGGAACTCGAGCAGCATCTGCAGTGCTGTCCTTTCTGGCCTTTCTTGCTTATGGGTGTTTCCTTGCTCACTGTCTGTCCTCTCCATGGGACTGTCAACCCCACCTGAACTCGACTGCCTGGTAGAGCACCACTGGGGCCCTGTCATTCTCTGGATCTAGTCCCTCTCAGCAGGCCACGCCCTTAGGGGGTGGTCACATCACCAGCCACGCCCACCTGGACTTAGCTGGTCTCCAAAGTCTGCCTACAGCCCTCCAGGCCTGCTGGGGGCCTCTTCTGCTTCCCTGCCCCACCCATAGCCCTCATGGTTGGACCCCAGACTCAGTGGAATTGTTGCTCTGTCCCCAACTGCTCATCAGCCCTGAGGTCTCAGCTCTTGTGCCTCCCCTTCCTCTAAGAGGCCTTCTTGAACCACAGCCCAGGCTGGGGGAGCTTCTTCTAGTCCTCACAGCTCCTCAGTCCCTCCACTGTGGCCTTGCTGACCTGCCTCTCCCTGTCCCTCCCTCCTCATGACTGTGGTAAGGATCACACGCCAGGGTCCAGCACCAGGGGAGTGGTCTTTAAATGACACGATGATAATAAGCGGTGTCATTCTTTGTCCTGGCAGGCCTCCTCGTCACTCTGTCCCCTCCTCACGTGCCTACTGCTCGTCCCCAGTCTGCACGGGCAAGGAAGGGCAGAGAAGGTTTGCTGAGTCAACATCTGAGAGGCCACCAGCAAGGACTCACCGCATTTGCTGTCCTGTAACACCTGGCCTGTGGCGCATGTCCCCTGCCCCTCCAGGGCCTTGGCTGGCCGCTGGGCTACCTCATACTCGGTGCCTGAGACCTGGACATAGAACTGCTGCCGGCTGATGGACCTCCGCAGGGTCCTGATGGCGGCCTGCAGGCTCTGCTCTGCCCGCTTCTGCATGCAGTCTGCTTCGCAGGTGTCTGCGGGGACGGGAGGGAGAGAACACGGACAACTCACAGCCTGGCAGCAGCTGCCGTCTTTGCTGAAGGCCCCCTGTGCCAGGCCCCGTGCTGGGCTAGGCTCTGCTTGGACCAGCTCAGCTCATTCTTACTGCAGCCCCCGGACAAGGTGCCACCGCTGTGCCCATCTGGCAGGTGAGGAGGCTGAGGCTCCAAGAAGCGCGACCTGCCCAAGGCCACAAAGCAGGTCTAGGTGCACATCAGGCCGGTGCCACTGCAACACGTCACACATACCTCACTAGGTGGGTGCTCTTCTCTGTCACACCCCTGAGAGCTGTTGCTGTTCCCAGGATTGTATCCAGCTCAGGCCTTGAACCCAAGCCCTCTGAGGTGCAGCCCCCACATGCCTTGCCAGCCTCAACCCCCAACACTTCTGTGCTCATGTGAACTCCACTGTCCTGTCCCCCTGCCCACCCACTCTTTCTGGACACATCCTGCTCTCTCTGAGCTCCGTGCCTTTGCCTGTTCTGTTCCCTCTGCCTGAATGCCATTCCTTGCTACCTCCTCAACCAGTGGACTCTGACTTCAAGCTCTCACTCAAATTTTTCTGGGAAGGCTTCCTGAGCCCTTCCCATGGGGAGAGACCTCAGCTCTGTGCTCTGCTCTCACAAGACAGCCACCTGGAGTCTCACTTGGCGCTGGGAAGTTTGTGTCTCCCTGTGTCTGGGTGTGTTGCCTGAGCAGGGACTTTTCCTTCACAGTGCCCAAGTCCACGGCCAGGCACACTCCACACACACCTACAGACCCTCTCCCAACTCCCTTGTCATAGCTCAGTACTTGTTAAAGCCCAGAGGAAAGTGTTGATGTAAAGCAAGCCAGCATCGCAAGCTCCCTCTGCAGCCTGGGAGAGACAGTCCTTGGTTCCACCCTCTGGGAGCTGCACACACGTGCCCTTCCAGGCCCCAGGAAGGGGCAGGGGAGAGGCCAGGTGGCTCTCTGGTCCCTGGAACCCTTCCTCTCATTTCCCTGGCTGCCTCGTCCACCATAGGCTGCAGGCCAGTTCCCTTTCCTTGTGGGCTGGCTCCTCCTCTAGGAGCTGTGGCTGGGGGATGGGAAGAGCCCAGCTTCATGTCCAGACCCCTTGCCAGCACTCCCGTCTGCTGCCTTCCCGCAGGTCCACAGCAGCCCACAAGAGAAGCCCTCCCCTACCTGACGCCTCTTCCATCTTCACCTCAACTTCAAACTCTGCTGTGATGTGGGACACCTCTTTGGATGGGGACTTGCGGCCACGGCGCTTCTTCTTAGAGGAGTCACACTTGAGGGTCACGAAAGTCACGTGGCAGTTGTCTAGACAAGGAAGGAACCATTGTGGCAAAGGTGGTCTGGGGCAGGAGCAGGGTCCTATGTGCTCCCCCCCCCCACTACTGTCAGCAGGCTGGAGACTGCCAGGTGGGTGGCTGACCAAGGTCTTGTGCCCTCCAGAGTCCAGCACGCTGCTGCGGGTGAGGCACCTCCTACATACTCATTCATGAGCGGTGCACCCAGCTCAGGGCTGCTGAGGGTCTGGCCAGTAGAGACTCGGGCCTCAGGCTAAGTAAGCCTGCTGAGTGCTATGAGTTTAGTTGGGTTTGAGAAAGAATCTTCAGGAAAACAGAACTGGATGCTTTCCTCCTGGGCCCTGGGCCCCAGCCCCAGCCCCAGGTGTGGGGGCTCCCCCACTCCCTGTTGGTAGGAAGGAATGGCAACAGGGTGGCCACTCACCCAGAAGTGGCAGCCTCGGGGTCTCTTTTGCTCGCTCCCGGCTGTGGGGCCAGAGGTGGCACTTGGCATCTCTGATCTTGAAACGGGCCTTCTGCTTGATGAGGGTGGTGGGGGCATCTGGGGAAAGCCAAAATCCCTCAGGTGGTGGCCTCTCCTATGGGCGAGGAGGTGGTGGGGGACGGGGGCTGCCAGGGGACAAATCTACCTGGAGCTGGGGCGGGGCCACGTCACTCTCCCTTAGCCCTCCCAGGATAGGGGAAGCCTCCCTGCCCCATTTCTCCCTCTGCAAGGCCTAGTAAAGGTGAACGTGTTGTGTGGAGGGCATCCAGCCCGTTGCTTCCGCAGAGGGTCTCTCCCTATCACCAAACCACTAACATGCCTCGTGCCTTCAGGAGAGAGGGCAGAACAGAAGGGACAGGGGGACAAGGAAGGGAAGGGGTGTGAAATACTACAGATACCCAGAGCTGCTGACTCCTTCAAGAGTAAATAAATCACAGCCCCTTGGACTAAAAAATCCTGCTGTCACAGATGTTTAGCATCGCATGTGCAGTAAAAATACACAAATGCACCCATCTCATCAAATCCCGCATTTGAAATAAGAAAAACTGCTGACCCTGCAGCTAGGATGGCAGGAAGGCTGGCTGTGTCGTGCTGGCAGGCCCTGGTGGGTTGTTCCCGAAGGACCTGGGCTCTTCTTGGGCACAGTTTTCAAAGGTGGCTGAGGCTTAGAGAGCTTCTAGAGCCTAACTGCCTCAGCAGATGCCACTCACTCCACAGAAACAGAATCTGAGGTCTGTGGACTTGCATTTTAGAGTCATCAAAACATTGTTATTGTGACCTCGCTGTGATCCACAGCCCTGGGCTGGGCCTCAGCCTGTGGCATCGATGTCCTGGCCTGCCTCATCTCCAGTCCCTGGGGGCCCAGACCAGGAGGATCTTCTCAGGCTTTGCCCTTCCCTCCCCCTCCATGGTGCTGGATGCAAAGTCAAGGGGTCCCCCGGGGTGTGCAGAGAGGACAGGCCCCAGGGCTACCTGAGCAGCCGGGCCCACCGCCAGAGCTGGTGCTGTTGCGTTTCTGCAGCATCTTGCCCTGGAGGCCTGGAACGCCACAGCTCAGGATGTAGCTGTTTTCCAAGTCTGCAGAGAAGCCAGAGTGTAAGGTAGGCCTGGCGTACCTTCCTGTTAGGCCCTCAGATTCCTGGGGTCTCAGCGGGGTTGCTGAAGGAGAGGGTGGTCAGGACTGACCCCTATGCCAATTTGTTTCTGCTATGAGACCACAGGTCAGTGGTGGCAGGGACGAGTCATGGCTTTTGCTGAGGAGGACAGTGAGACCCACAGAGAACCAGCAGGGCCCAGGATCAGGGCCCTGCATTCCTAGCTTGGGTTCTTTCCTGGAGAACAGCAGGGAGCAGGAGCCGTGCCGGGGAAGAGGCCCTCACACAGCATCCCATCCCAGGGACACCCTGGGGTTACCTGGCATGAAGAGTGTGTGGCCCAGGCAGGAAAGGAAGCAGCTCTCCACGCCACCCGCCTTGCTGCAGGACAGCTGGGCCTGCAGTGAGGTCGTGGTCCGAGAAAGGCACTTGCCTGTCTCTGAGGAGAAGGAAGATGTAGAGTCAACCTGAGAAAGGCTGGGGGCAGGGGACTTCCTGGAGTTGTCAGGGCCCTGAGCGTGGGCCAGCAGGGACACCTGCCATGCCTCCTCCCATGCTAGACTATTGTAGTGGGCAGGCCTTTGGACATGGTGGGTCCAGAGCCATTTGGCCTTGTGGGGTGCCAGACCCAGAGAGCTAGCTTAATCCCTCTTCCCCTTTAGACACTAGTCCTAGCTGCCTATGAGAAAGTTCGTGCCCCATCCCCAGGCCAGGAACTCCCCGGGGGCAGGCTGAGTTCTCCAGAACAGGTGCCATTCCCGTCTGGAGGAATGAACGGCTATAAATGAACTTGAACTTCTTGGCAGTGACCTGACCTCTGAACATAGGATGGGCCACTAGGAACCATGTCTCTGAGGCAGCTCCCCGACACACCCATTAGGCAGGTGTTTGTTCATCTTTAGAGGATTAAAAAGTCCACTAGACCTCAAGAAAAAGATGGACTTTTCTGTAGCTATGGTAAACACCAGAACAGATTTTCCGGAAGTCTAATCAGTCAGTGACAATTGGCTGAAGGGACATGCCTCTGAAAGCCAGCTTCTTAGTGACAGTTTCACGTTCTGAGTCAGTGCTCATTGCAGAGTCACTCCACTGACCAGGCGTCCAGGCTCTGACAAGTCACTTCGCTTCTATGACCAACACAGGCTTCTGAGACATTCACCAACCCAACCCTGACATGATCTGAATAAACTTGCCCCGAGTCCCTGAAAGACCAGCAGCTCCTCGCTCGTGAGCGTGACTGACAAACACAACTCTCCTTTACTCAGCCTTTAGGTCGAAGATACTGAGCAGTGGTCTCATCCTTTGATAGTTACTGAGACTCCTTAAAGGGTGCTTTAGGAAATGCTGCGGGAGTCTGGAGCTCACCTCATTCTGTCTGCCTTTCAAATTGGTCTCCAGGAAGGCAGCTCAACAGAGATCCGAATCTCACTTGCCCTGCTCAACTCTCACGCTGACTACTAACAACTTTGCTACCAAATGGACAAATGGAGCTCCGACAGGGTAATCAGACCCTCAGCCGCAGGCGGACCTGTACCTTGGGCATCTGCTGTCACTCTTTGCTCCTTGCCTTTGCTCTTAACTATTATGTAAAATTTTATCCCACGAGTTTTGCTGTGCTCTGTCTTGTCTTGTGTCTGCTGGATGGATAAGGAGGAGCAGATGGAGACAGGTTCTGCACGCTTCCCACTCAGTCCAAGGTGACCCCCCAAGACCAGTGGCTAGAGGTCTGTTCGACTGCGGACCAGTTTTTGCAGACCTTTCTCTAGGTCCCTTATGAAATCTTCAAGAGGGCCCTCCTGTTCTGCCAAATGCATGAAAGGAGGTCACTTTGTTCTCCGATTCTAAGGTAGAAATTGTCAGGTCATTGATCGCGAGGCTCTTCCTAGCTTCTGCTTGGCTGGGGGAACCTGGGGAACCATTCTGAGCACATATTTTCGGGTGACCATGGTGACCATCTCGGTTTGTTATGCCAGAGCTGAGCCGGCCTACGGGACCCCTGCAGGCTGACGCGTTAGACTACAATCTCAACTTGTGCTCATCTTCGTGAATGGCCACCCACTCCCAACATCCAAATGACGATGACAGGCAGGCAACCAACAGCTTGGAATAACACTGATCATTTATGGGAACTTCTGACATGTCTAAACTAATAAATTAGTGCATATTTAAGAGGACCTCTAAAAAGTTAGGAGACAAAATACTGATCACTCACCAGTCAGCTTCTGTCATTGGTACCCCTTGGTCTCAGTTTCTACCCACCCACGGCTTCTGAATCTACCTCTGGAAGCTCTCTCTCTCTCTGTCTCTCTGTCTCTCTCTCCCACCCAGCTCCATCTCACCAACCACGTAGTCCCATCCATTCCTGCTCTTGTCCCTCACCTCCTGCACAAACAACTTCCTCAGGCTTTATGCCAGGAAAAGAAAAGTCACATTGTACAATGTTCCATTCAAATTGCTAAACCAGAAAACATTACCTATATTATTGAATTTTTTTTTTTTTTTTTTGAGACAGATAGAGATGGAGTCTTCCTCTCTCACCCAGGCTGGAGTGCAGTGTGTAATTATGGGTCACTACAGCCTCGAACTCCTGGGCTCAAGCGAAGTGATCTTCTGCCTCAGCCTCCTGAGTAGCTGGGACTACAGGTGCAAGTCACCATTTTCTTGTGTAAAGACAGGGTCTCACTACAGGTATCCCTCCAGCTTAGTGTAATGTTGAGTTTAAACCTGGTCTACAGCTAATGTGAGTGCTAAATTAAAGTGCTAAATTAAAATTTCCTAAATTTTTGCTTCAGAGTTAAGGATTTCATGGGATATTTATTGTTCTGGGTAATCACCTTTATACCAACGAATTCACTTAACTGTTAGGATCTTGGATGTTGAGCAAAGCTTAAATATAACACATGGTAAAAATCAGGAGAAGATTTCAATACTTAGCTATGCAATTTTTTTTTTCTTTTTTAGACAGAGTCTCACTTATGTCACCCTCATTAGAGTGTTGTGGTGTCACAGCTCACAACAACCTCAAACTCTTGGGCTTAAAGCAATTCTCTTGCCTCAGCCTCCCAAGTAGCTGGGACTACAGGTGCTCACCACAACACCTGGCTATATTTGTTTGCTGTAGTTGTCATTGTTGGTTAGCAGGCCCAGGCCAGGTTTGAACTCGCCAGGACTGGTGTATGTGGCCAGTGCCATAACCACTAAGCTATGGGCGCCAAGCCAGCTATGCAAAATTTTAATAAATAACCCTAAGGGGATAAGAAAAATAGGAACCATAGTATATAAAGCCATTTCAGAAGGCTTTCCCTTAAGAAAAAATTAAATAAATGTGTAAAATTGTAAATAAAATGAATATCATGCAAAATAAATAAATGAATATCATGCACTTGTAACCCCAATGAGGCAGAGGATCATTTGAGTCCAGAAGTTTAAGGCCTGAGTGATGTAGCAAGAGACCATCTCAAAAAATAAAATCTACATATGATTGAATAGAAGATTTTAAACATAGACTTTAAACTTCAAACAATATTTTTGAGGAGACCCAAAAGCCAAAATAAAGGGAGTCTTGTCCTTACTCTTAGTAAATGGACTCAAACTTGAAATAGAGGACTGAGCTGGAAAAATAAATTGGAGATTGCCGGTTTAAATGATCTTCAACAAATGAGTGCACATTTTCAAGGAGTCTTAGAAAGTAAGTCCTTTAGAAACAAACAAAACCCTCACAGCCCACTGGATAAAAACATGGCCCCCAGTTAAATGCAAAAATTCCCCAACGTTGGGTTGGGTTGCCTGGCCTGTGCAGCGTGTGCTGGGACCCCTCGTAGTCACCCCAAAGTCCTCTGTTCCCAAAGGTTTGACAAGCGTGTACAGCTCAGAACACCTGTAGAAAAAGCCAGCCCGGGGGCCGTGGGAGAACCCACGTTCACACTGGTGAGAAACAGAAAGACAATAATCTCCCAACTCAGTTCTCTCTAAATCAGTGGTTTCTCAGCCTTCCTAATGCCAACAGGTTGAGAACCACTGCTCTAAATTCTCAAAGGGACTGTCAATACATACGGACACAGAAACACAGCCATCTCGTTCAACGTCACAGGAAGGCAGCCCACCATATCCCCAGTGCTCCTGCTGGGTAGCAGAGGATGAGAAGCCCCAACTGTGTTTTCCCCTGGGGCCATTTCCCAGTGTTGTTTGGAGCCAGCAGTTCTGGCGATGAGGTGACACTTCCCCACAGACAAAGAGCAGTGGCCTTCACTGTGAAAGCGGTGAATTCCCCAAGCTCGGCTTGGGTTGCCAGGCCTGTACAGCGTGTGCTGGGACCCCGCATAGTCACCTCAGCAGGGCAGGAGCAGGGGAGCCAAAGCAAACACTATGCTCATGCTGTGAGTAAGAAAGTCCTCTGTGTCCTGCCCGGAGGCCCAGGACTCCTGCCAGCACCCAGGAAAAGGAGCAGGGCAGCTTACTTCCCTGGTAAGTAGGGTAAACCTCAGACCCAGAGTCCACCATGTACACCATGAATTCCACTACCATAGAACATCAAATCCCTCAGGACAGGTTAAAGTCGCCTGTAAAGCAGGAAGGAAGGCAAACTGACCAGCAGTAAGTAAAAAAAGGAAAAGTATTTGAACCTTAAAGTAAGAATGTCTGATTGTGTCAGGACTGGAAGGCAGACGGTGAAAGGCAAACTTGACCGGGACACAAAGGTGCAGAAGGCTTGAGGGGTGGGGACTGGATTTGTTTTTATTACTAAAACCACTCGAGCAGTGAGGCTTCCTAACAGTCCTCAGTTCCTTCCCATGTTCCAACCCATAACTGTCCCTCTGAGACCACTACCCCAGAGAACATTCTTCCTTTCTCTGGAACAAGGGCCCCATGTGTGTGACCCAAAGGGCACTTAAGAAGGTTATTTTTGGAAGTCCCAGAAAATCCTCTTACACATGATTCTAATTCCAGTTGGCTGATAGGGACCTTAATATGCCTACAATACATACGATTCAAAAACTGAATTCCTGGGCCAAGAATGTTCACAACACCAGCAGAACAGACTCAAGGCCCAGCAGAGTCCACACTGAGTCTTCCCAGACTGCTAAAACACTTTTTTAACAGGAACATGCCAAAGTTGAGCCATGCCCTCGGTACAAACTCAACCACGCAGGAACATTAAGGACCCACTCATCCTTGACCAGGAGCCAAGGGTGTTCTCCCAGCTCAGAGTGATGGTAGCCCTGCTGAAATCAGCTGATGCATCTTCAGATCTTGTCCGTTACCTATAAACCTCAGGGGCCACTTGCAGGATGATCCCTACTGTGAACTGAAAACGTCCAGGCTTTTTTCTGCTTGCCAAGTAACTAATTATGGTATCTGGTCACTTTCTCCTTCTCATATTCACCTGAGGACCTTTTACCCTCTCCTGAAGGAGAAACTTAACTTGGTGTTTCTGTGCTTCAGAAGTGTTCACATCCAGAACAGAGCTTTCGGACAATCCATAACAAATCTCAACTTGATATTCATCACTGATGGGAATGATCTTAAAAAGGAACAAGTCCTAAAATTCATACTGGAAATTCAAGGAAAATTCAAGAATCGTCAGATTGGTGTTTTGTGTAACAACCTGGACGGACCTGGAAACCGTCTCCTAGGTGAAGTGTCTCCGGGGTGGGAAACCAAACACCAACATACTCTTTACCAGTTGGGAGCTAATTGATGGGCACAAACAGGTTCAGAGAGATGTAAAGGTCATTGGAAATCAAGAAGGAGAGGTGGAGGGGTGAAGCCCACCCATCGGGTACGGTGAACACTATTCAGGGATGGGTACCAGAAATGCCCTGACTTTAGCATTGTAAGAGCATCCATGTAACAAAACCCCACTTGTGCCCTTTAATATTTTGAAATTTAAAAAAAGGGTAGTCAAATAAATCTTGAACATGAAATACAGAGTTGGAGGACTCACATTTCCTGACTGAAAAACTTCCTATAAAGCTACATACACAAAGAGATCCTGGGACAGAACTGAGGTTTCAGAAATAAACCCACACCGCTCTGGGCAATTGATTTTGACAAGGATGACGAGACACTTCCATGTGGGAAAAGAATGATGTTTTCCACAAATGAAATTGTGACAACCAGGAGGGCACATGCAAAAGAATGAAGTTGGGCCCCTAGCTCACACCATTTAAAATCATCTCAAAATGGAGCAAAGACTCAAATGTAAAAGCCAAAACTATAAAACGCCTTGGAACATGACACAGGTGCAAATCTTTGGGTGCTTGGATTAGGCAATAGTTTCTTAGAAATGATACCAAAAAACACAAAGCACCAAGGAAAACACCAGATAAATTAGATTACATGACAATTGTCATCTTTTTTGATTCCAAGGACACCATAAAGAAAGTTAAAAGATGATTTACATAAAGGAGAAAATCTCTGTAAATCATTTATTGAATAAGGGGCTTGTAAATAGAATATGTAAAGAAACTTTGTAATACAATTAAATAATAAAGACAGTCCCATTTAAAAAGGGCAAAGGATGGGTGGCGCCTGTGGCTCAGTGGGTAGGCTGCTGGCCCCATATACTGAGGGTGGCGGGTTCAAACCCAGCCCCTGCCCAACTGCAACAAAAAAATAGCTGGGCGTTGTGGCGCGTGCCTGTGGTCCCAGCTACTTGGGAGGCTGAGGCAAGAGAATCACCTAAGCCCAGGAATTGGAGGTTGCTGTGAGCTGTGACGCCACAGCAAAGGCCAAGGATATGAATAAATATTTCTCCAAGTAACATATACCAATGGATAACCTGCACAAGGGAAGATACTTAACACCATTAGCCACCAGAGAAATTCAAATCAAAACCACAATGAGAACCAGGTATGGTGGTACATGCCTGTAGTCCCAGCTACTTACGAGGCTGAGGTGGGAGGACGGCTTGAGCCTAGGAGCTCAATACTAGCATAGACAACATACCAAGACCCTGTCTCAAAAAACAGAAAACAAAAACAACCCCCCCCAAAAAAAATGAAAAAAGGAAGAACCTCCCCCCTTTCTACCCCCTAGGATAGTTAACAGCCAAAAAGTTAGATAACAAGTGTTGGTGAGGATATGGAGAAACTGGAACCCTCTTCCATTGGTGGTGGGAATGTAAAATGGCATAGCCATTTTGGAAAACAATTTGGAAGTTCCTTCAGAGTTAAATAAAGAGTTAGCACCTGACCCAGCAATTCCGACTCTAGGAATACACTCAAGAAAATTGAAAACATGTACACACAGAAATGTGTACACCAGTGTTCACAAAGGATTACTCATAACAGCCCCAAAGTAGAAACAACCCGACTATCTGTCAACTGATGAATGGATGAACAAAACGTGGTCTACGCACAGGACGGAAAGGAACAGCAGACCGATCCCTGCTGTGACACGGGGAACCTGAACAACATCACGCTGAACGAAATAAGCCAGTCCCAAGAGATCACATATTATATAATTCCATTTATACGAAATGTCCAGGAAAGGCAAATCCACGGAGACAAAAGTCGATCGGTGGTTGCCGGGGCCTTGGGGGAATGGACTTGAGGTAACTGCAGAGTGACGGCAATGGACACGGGGTTTCTTTTTTGGAAGAAATGAGTTCTAAAATATATGTGGTTACAACTCTATAAACAAACAAAAAAACCCCGCTGGACTGTATACTTTAAGTTGTGTGAGTAAATAGTATGGCACACAAATTATATGTCAATAAAATTGTTAACAAAAACATAAAACTGAGAAAGACAATACCAGGCTGGAGATGCAAACATTGTCCAGCCCTAAGGTCAGACTGCTGCTGGTGGCCCAAAGTGTGGCCCCCTAAGGGCATGATAAACTAGGAAAAAGAGGGCAAATATTCCCAGAGAACTGAGAAGCTTGTGGAGTAATGTGCGACTTTGGCATGCTGTGAAAACCTGGAAGTTTACTGTCCGTGACTGAACACAGAGAGGTCTCAGAAGAGCTAGGAGTTAGAGAAGCAGCTTCGTAGGTCACCACTCCGAGCAGGCTGCTGAGACTCCGGTCCTCAGGCACAGACCTCCCAGTGCCGAGACTAAATCCACATGGAGGTTCAAGGTCCATCCCAGTCACACTACACTGGCTTTCTGCTGGGAATGATCAAATTATAAGATCCATGAGGGTGCGACCTGGCGAGGCCACCAGACAACCTCACAGACGTTTGCTAACATGTTCCCTAAGACAATTCACACCCATAGGGACAAATCGGCTGTGACATCAGACAACGCGGTGAGCAGAGGAAATGATCAGCTTGTGACTGTTCTGTAACCAGCACAACCCTGCAACCCTGGGCAAAAGGGACAGATGTGGGGAGCGGGCCCTCGGCACCCTCTGAGCACCTCCACAGGGACTTTGTGGGCCACACATGTGCCCTGGGAAGAATATGCTTATGTTCTTCGTGGATGAAGTAGTTGCTTGTTGAAAAAATAGGAGCACTCATGGAGCCAAAATATGAGATTTTGTGCTCCCCATTTGGGATATTCCAAATGTGGACATTTTATCGGAAGAATTATTTATAAACTACTCAGACATTTCAGTGTCTTTATTAGCCCTACTGTTTTTGAAAAATAGCAATGAATTTTTTTTTTTTTTTTTTTTTTTTTGCAGTTTTGGCCGGGGCCAGGCTTGAACCCACCACCCTCGGTATATGGGGCTGGAGTCCTACTCCTTGAGCCACAGGCGCCACCCTAAATAGCAATGAATTTTTCATAAATATAAAGTTACCATTTACAGCAGTGTTTTCCAACCTTTTTTTAGCTCATGGCACACTCAAACCTATAGTTAAACTTCTTCAGCACACAAGTTACATTGATCAAAAGAAAGAGTAAAAAAAGAATATATTTACTGTGCTTTGAACTTCTTTTGAAAATAATTTCATTAATTATCTTTAAAAATTTTTGTGGCACACCTAAGACCCTCTCCCGGCACTGCTGGGCGCCATGGCACCCCAGTTGAAAATCACTGATTTCGGTCAGGTACAGTGGCTCACACCTGTAATCCTGCAGTCTGGGAGGCCGAGGCAGGTGGATTGCTTGAGCTCAGGTGTTAGAGACCAGCCTGAGTTAGAGAAAGACCCCGTCTCTAAAAACAGCCAGGCGTTGTGATAGGCACCTGTATAGTCTCAGGAGGATGAGGCGTGAAGATCACTTAAGCCCAAGAGTTTGAGGTTGCTCTGAGCTATGATCCCACAGCACTCTACCAAGGGTGACAAAGTGAGATTCTGTCTCAAAAAAAAAAAGATTGTCTCAAGTGTGTGACCTCCAAGCCCTCAGTGAACTTGCAAAGAATGTGAAGGACAAGCCCCTTCCTAGGGGTACAAATGACTGGTACAACAGACTGCTGAAGACACTGAGTCCATCTGTAGGAACTGGACAACTCAGAGTGGTCACCAGAAACCCCCCTTTGGGTGATATAATGAATAATACAACCTACACCATGGGTGGGTCGTGGGGTGGGGGAAGGGGCAGGGGAGGGGTGCCACAGTGAACCAGGCCGACTTGCTAGCACAAGCAGTCTCAGATAATAGCACAACCGTGGATTTTCACTTGCCAATGAGGGGGTTCTGCACCACTGCCAGCGCCTCATTTTGAACCTGCACACATAGCAGAGGTGAGGTGGAGCCTCAAGAGCGGTGCAGCGTGAACACTACGGGCAGACTTAGGGCATTAGGACTTGTTTCCTTGGTCAGGCTTAGGAAACTTTAGACCATGGCTCTATAGAATCTTCTAGCACCTTCTAATAATACCTTTAGTTGTGCTTGTCTTGCTCATGGCATGCTTGTTATCCAGACCATTAATGCTTTTATGTAGTCTCAGTCCTACCAGATGACTTCAAGACATAAGTGGGATAAAACTATGCTGACTGATCTGATAAATGACCTGAAGGTCAGAGCTCCCTAGTGACTCTGCATGGAGGGTTAGTGTCATGGTGAAGATCTGGACAGGCACTGGTAGACTGTCCTATAGCTCTGACTGAGGGAGGCCCAACAAGGGGACTGAGAAAAGCAAAACAAAAAATTCCCTATACCCCTAGAACGCCAGCCCTAGAGCTGTGGTGACAAGTAAACACCAGCACTGGTGTGACTCCAAAGGACCGACCCTCTGGAAGCCTCAGGCAGACTCAGGCAGTGCACTGGTGTGAACCCCTTCTTGCCTTAGTAGTTGGCATAAGCCAGGCTCTGGGACTCCCGTCCCCAGTCCTGCCCCTGAACCAACACGAGCTCCTTCCCAAACGTAACTTCATTATGCTTTGTTCAACAAAGTCTTTGCCTGAAGAGCATAGCAATTCCTTACTGGAGTGAGCAATGTGTTCAGCTTTTTGATTTCAGATATTAACTAATATCTCTACTCTTCAATGGGTTCACTCATCCAACAAATATTTACTTCGTGTCTGTTATTGTCAGGCTCTCTCTGAGGGGCTGGGGATACAACAATGAACGGGAAGGCCACGAATACCTGTTCTGTCTTGTAAACTGATATTCCAGTGCGGACAGCCAGCCACAAACCAACGTGAGCCCGTAAAATGGTGGAAGTGCAGAAGGGGAAAAGACAGCCAGATAGTTGACAGCAAAGAGGGCCGAGGGGGGCCGGAAGGGTACAGGGCTGCTGCTCTGGGTTGGGGGTCAGGGCAGGCCTTGCCAAGCAGACTTCTCAGCAAGGGAGGAGTGAGGAGAGCCCCGGAAAGCTGGCCAAGAAGAGTGGGGGCTCGGGCCTAGGGCAGTGAGACTGGTATGAGAAATTGAGGGGGAGAGGGGAGGGTGACCAGGCCAGCTGCCAGTAGCCTTCCGGCCATTCTAAGTGTGGTTTAAATTCTGAGTGACATGAGTCACCAGGAAGGTTCTGATTTAAAACGCTCACTCCAGTGGCCCTGGGGATGTGAGCGGGGTTCCAGGAGGGCAGGCACATGGCCCCCACCTAGAGCAGGAGCCAGCAGGTGTGTGCGACCCAGTGAATGTGCCCGTCACCCAGAACTCAGCCTGGAGGTACCCACAGAGCTCAGTGTGCACCAGCAGAGGGCGGGTGAACCCTGTACTTTCTGGGGCTCTGCCCGGCCCCAGAGCCCTGGGTCTGGCAGTTGTACAGGCTGAGGGTTTGGAAAGACAGACCGGACTGATGCTGCCTGCCGCAGCCCTTGTAACTGCTGCACCCCCTCGCCCCCCAGCTTCCTCCACAGGACAAGGGGAAGCTGGGTGAGGGGGCCTCTAGGTGCGCTCCTCCAAGCCTCCAGACCCTTTCAGACACCAGCAGGGTGCCCAGCCCCATAGCCCTGGCTGCACGCTAACTCCCAGACCTCCTCCTTGTGACCCATCTTCTGCCACTGGTCCCTGTTTCTGTGCCTCCGGCTGACCTAAACTTGCTGTCACCTGTGACCTACTCCATCAGCCACATCCCAGCAGCAGAGAAGTCCTGTCTAGTAACCCAGGCCCAATGGAAGGGGATGGCCCACCTTGTTCACCTCCACCTGGGAAAAGCCCCTGCCCCGCTGCCCTACCCAGGTGCAAGGAGAGGAGCCGGCCCGGCGGCTGCCCCACTCACCCACGCAGTCCTTCCTGTTCCAATGGAGCCGCCTCCCCAGGGGGCAGACGCACTCATAGCTGCCCTTGGTGTTGATGCAGCCGTGGCCACAGCTCCCGTTGTCCATGCTGCACTCATCCACATCTGGAAGCACAGAGGGGTGTGAGGGCAGTGGGGAGGTGGGGCGGCCAGCCCAGGCCACACCCACATTGCTGGCAGGGCAAGGGCCCCCCCCGGACAGGACTGCCGGACACCGGCATGCCATGCTGACAGGGAGCTGTACGCACCACACGCACAGACACATGCACATACATGGCACTACAGGCCCACAGACCCCTAGCCAGCCCACACCAGCTACACACATCCTTTCTTCTCGAACCTCAGCAGTTTTTTGAACTCAAGCAGTTGTGCCCGGCCTGGGGCAGGGCAGAGGAGTCACACACAGTTCAAGTTCCCACCCAGCTGGGTCCTGTGGGCAGGAGGGACTGATTTCACTGGGTGTGTGTGTGGGAACTCTGGACAAGCCCCCTCCCAGCCTCAGTGCCCCTCCTGGAAAGTAGGCAAAGGGAAAGACTTCTCCTCTGCCCCCTCTGACCAAAGCCCCCACTGGAGAGATTAAGGAGGGATGGGCTGCACGCCCTGTCAGCACTCAGGCTGCCTGTGTGCCAGGGAACAGAGGTCCAGAGAGGAGAGGGCATGTTCTGAGTCTTTCCAGAAGGATCTGTGGCCCACCTCCAGTAGCCACCCCAGCACCAGCTGTGACCTGATCGCTCTATCACTGACCCCACCTGATCTCCATGCTGCTGGCATAGTGAGTATGGCTACCCCCAGGCCACAGAAAAGGAAGACCCACCGCCTTTACCAGCCCACCTGCTCAGCACTAAGCCCTGTCTGCTCTGACTCCCGAACACATCGAGAGCCTTCCCCTTCTTCCTAGCAGTGCCTGAGCCACGCCTAGAGCTGTCTCCCCATGGGGACCCTGATTCCGTGCTTTTACACATGGCAGAAGGAGCATTTTGTGACATGAACTTGGCCACATTATACCCCTGCCCAAACCCTCCAGTGGTTTTTCCTCCCACTGGGGATAAAACCCCACGTCCCCTCAAGGCTCATGAAGCCCCACACATGGAGTCAAGCTGCCTCCTCGCCTGCCTCCCCCGCCATGACCCTTTCTCCCGGAGGCTCCAGCCACAGAGGCTGCCGGCTGCTCCCTCATACCCCCTGCTGTCAGCTGCTCTCTTGCACCCCCTGTTCAGTGCCTTCTCTGTAGAACCTTCTGGAATGTGTCCCCAGAATGACTTAACATGCTTCCTTTAGGGTGCCCTCCCTGTCGCCATGCATAGCCCTTCTCTGCTATGGGGACCCTTTGCTAGAAAAAGCTGCCTATGGGGTTTTCTGTGTGTTCTGGCCCAGGGTTCTCCAGTACGCGTGGATTCTGTGCACAACCTGGCCAAGGCCTAGCACCAGTTGGCTCTGCTCCCCCTCCTCCCATTATCCCCCCCCCCTGCCTATGTTGACCCCTCTGTCCAGCAGTCTACAGCAAGATCCCTCCCAGGCGCACCAAGGTTGAGGTCAGGGTTGGGATATGGGGTGCAGTGTAGGTGGCCGTGTGGCCAGGCGCGTGCCTCGGGGGGGAGGTGGCCCTGGCGGGCAGGCTGCAGACCTCCGCAGTGGGTTGTCCCGTAGAGAGTGTAGCCATGGTCACACAGGCACTGGAAGCTGCCCGGGGAGTTGATGCAGATGTGGTCGCAGGTCCGCTCGAAGGAGCACTCATCAACGTCTGCATGGCCCCAAGGAGACAAAGTTTGGAGAGGAGTTGGAGGTGTGCTGGGTGCGCATGGCCTGTCACCCTATCACACTATACACCTCTGCAGGGACAGTCCCTGGGCCCTAAGGCTCAGTACAGAGCTGATCCACAGTAAATATCAGACTGCTTGTTGCTGCCCTATTCTCCATTTTGTCTGATGTTTCTGGGTTAGACGCCACCTCACCTCTTTTCTAGAGTTAAGCAAGGTAGAAACAGTTTGGATAGAAGGGATTATCATGAATCTCTGCCATTTTAATATCTCACATTCAATTGTGATTAGAAGTATTGGATCCACCAGCTGCATGAAACTGCGGCTTGCCCCAGAGCCCTGAGGGAGCAGCCGAACTGGGACGTGAGCCCAGGTCTCTGGGATGCTAACCAAAGCATATTTTCCTATCACCCCAGGATATTTCTTGAGAAAATAAGGAAAACAGCAGAAATAGGAAGTGAGCGAGAACATGCTACTCATGAAAGGTAAAAAGGGAGTTCTGATATTATGTGAAATTTGATTATGAGCTTCCTGGAAGCCAAGGTATAAAGGGAAAGGAGAGCCAATGAACCACATGCTGAATGGAGACAAGTCTGTCCTGGCTATAAATTCTGAGGAAAATGGCTCCTACAGGACAGCTGATGGGGGACCCTGAGGGTAAAGCACACACTGACTTGACACTCCACAGGCATAGCAGTTAAGAGTTCATTCTTTGGGGTGGCCCCTGTGGCTCAGTGAGTAGGGCGCCAGCCCCATATACTGAGGGTGGCGGGTTCAAACCCAACCCCCGCCAAACTGCAAGAACAACAACAAAAAAGAGTTCATTCTTTGAATATATTATCTGATGAAACTTCATATGTATTCATAATACATATGTGTTTATAAAAACACTAACACAAGGAAGGAATTGTGCTCTAAGGATCTGGGAAGGGAGATCTGTGAAGGTGCTTGTGGGACCTGGGTAAGGCCTTGAAGGATAGGCCGGCTTAGAATGTGGGCATGAGAGTGGAGGAAGAGCTCCACACAGAGGCTGGGAGGCGGCAGCATGGGGTGCCCAGGGGCTCGTGTGGAGCTCAAGAGGGACTGGGGAGGTGTCTCAGGTCCCCATCACAAGGGCCCTGAGGGGCAAGCAAAGGGGCACGAAACCCTCCCTGATGGACCTGAGGAGCTTAGAGTCCCAAGGTGTCACAGGATAAGCCTGGAAGAGGGTGGAAAAGATACAGGTGGGGGTGAGGTAGGGGAGGCCAGAGCCTTGGCCTGGAGCCCAGAGCAGATACTGCGCCATCTTTCCATCTCACCTGCTATTCTCAGGGGGCAGCTGGGGATGCAAGGCCAAGGGCATCCCTCAGCTGGGTGAGTTTCTCTCCCTGACTCCTCCTGGAAATTCATCCTTCAAGCATTTCACTAATGAACCCTTCCCAGGGTTCCTTTCCTGACCATTCCCTTGACTGTCCATCCTCTAGGCTCCAGCTACATCCTAGACTCCATGGGACTGTCCTAGGCTGTGATTCTTGGCTTCGCTGCTGACCTCTCTGCCCACTACCCTTGTTTCTACCTGGTACCCAAGACCCCGAGGAAGGAACTGCGGGGGAGTGCTGCAATGTGCCATATTTCCCACCAGGCGGCAGCACCCCACCTCTAAGCCCAAGCAGTTCAGTCCCGGGGTCACCTGGAGGGAGGGACAAGTGCTGACATCTCTCTGGGCCTCGTTCCCATCTATAAAAGGACAGGTCGGACTGGATGGCCCCCTAGACTCATAAAGGACAAGGAAGGGAGGGTGCAGTGAGCACTGCCCAGCCTGGCAGAGGGGACCACCCATCTTTTAAGAGCCTGAGCAAGCCCAGGAGAGGGGAAGGCGCACTGAGCCTGCTAAACCCGATGAGGATGGGGACCTCAGGCCCCGAGGGCTGCCCGGGGAGCTAACCTTGGCACGTCCGCTCGTCGGTCAGCAGTTTGTGGCCCTTGCGGCAGCCACACTCGAAGCTGCCCACCGTGTTGCGGCAGGAGTGGTCACAGCCCCCATTGTTGACCAGGCACTCGTTGATGTCTGTGGGGAATCAAAGGGGCAAGGAGGCGAGGAGGATAAGCCTGTGCACCTGCCCGGTGGGGCATTACCTGGCCACAGAGGGGATGGCGCTGTCTGGATGTGCCTGCTCCTACTGCCCGGGGCTGGCCTCAGGCCCCAGCTGAGCATGCCGAGGAGGGGGTCAGGAAGAGGCTGGGTTTTATGTGCGGAGTTCCAGAACCCCATGCTTCCCCGCTTCGGGAGATCCAGCAAGCCCAGCATTAACAACACACAACAGAGAGGAACGAATATCGGCTGTGCCACACGCAACGACTGCAGGGATGGTGATGTCCTTCATGTCCTTTTGTGTGCAGACTCAGGGAGGCAGCCTAGATGGCTGTGGGGCTGGAACAGGCAGGTGTCACTTCGGCTGACCCTGATCAAGCGACTGCCTCTCACATGGCCCTTGTCTGCTCAACAAGGGTAAGGAGTGTGCCCTCACTGAAGGCCATCGCAGGACGGCACACACTCACATTCCTAAGGTGCTGGTGCTCATCCAGCACTCAAACAGTTTTTAAAAAGTAGGTGTTAGCAGGGCATGATAGGTCAGGCCTGTGCTCCCAGCTACTCAGGAGGCTGAGGCAGGACTGTGAGGTTACAGTGAGCTGTGATCATCCCGTGCTCTCCTGGGCGAGCAGAGTGAGACCCTGTCTCTAAATAAGTAATTTGAAAAGGTCTTATTGCCCCTATTGGAGGAGGAGACTGAGGCTTACAAAGATAAATAACTGGTTCGAGGAGGCTTCTCTGGTCAATGGGGAGGACTCACTGACCTCCCACTGCCCCACCCACATGCCCCACCTGTTTGACTGTTTCTTTGTTCAGAAGTTAATGAACTGTAGCTATATTCTAAAGGTCACCTGGCTCAATCCCATGAAATAAGTGACCCCCTTCCGAGCAATCCTGTCAGCTTTTCTTGCCCCAGCACAGCCCTGCCCCGAGTCCCCCAGACTTTCTCCCTCATCCTGCTCATCTGGGTCACTCTTGGGCCCCTGGCCAGCCCGACATCCTGTGCTGTCAGAGGACCTCCTTGTCCCTGAGGGGTCCCTTGTCCAGGGACCCAGTCTCAGCTACCCCAAAGTTTCTCTGAGGGTTGGGCCTCCAGGACCCCATGGTGATCCCCCCCTCCAGACATGACCTAGCAACTGGTAATAAAGTAAGAGGTGACAGGATGGGTGGTGGCCTCACCCTGAACTGAAGAAGCCTGAAGGGAGAGATGGGAGAAGCTCTCTCAGCAAGGAACATGGACAGAACAGCTCCCTGTGGGCAATGGCCGGAGCTCAGCAGAACTGCCAGACACTGATTCCAGTGTCTGCCGAGACCGCCCTGAGCGTGGTTGCCGGGCCAGGAGCCCTGAGCCCCTGTCTTGTGTACTCTGTACTGCCCCCACGAGGAAGGTAACAGGCGGGGTCCCGGAGGCCCTGCCATGGCGACTGACCTCAGGCCACTCTCACTTCTTTTTCCGCAGACCGAGCAGTGTGGACTCGATCCCTGCACAGTCCTAAAGCAGCGTTCCCAGAGCATGTCCCCAAAGAGGACAGAACAAAAAGCTGGGCTGTGGTCTAGGGTATTAGAGGAATGTGGGGTTAAAGAGATTGGGGCTGACATGTCCCAGCCAGGCTCTCCGGAAGTCCCAGGGAGGCAAACACGCTGCACACTTTGTGGCGGCATCTCATGAGACCTTCACAAAACTGGGAGAGCAGATTCCCATCTCACAGGGGAGTCACGGAACACATGCAGGGGCCGGCAAACCTCAGCCAGACGGTGCGTGCCCAAAGTGGGCTTCTTCAGCCCATCGCCTGTCCCGTAGCCGCCAGAGGAAGAGACACCAAGTCCAGTGCGTTCCCCTGGATCACAGCAGAGGGGGCATTTCTGTCCCTCCAGCAGCTCCGCCTTAGCCAGCTGTGTGATCTCAGGCAGGGAAAGGCAGGTTCCCGCTGCACACCAGGCCGCTAACCTCTTGGTACTTCCATTGTCACCTGTCCTAGCATCCTCAGCAAGACCAAACGGGCTGACGCTGCGAAGCAGACAGGGGCCCCTGCCTCAGGCCTTCCGGAACCCCTCAACCCAACCCCTTCCCCATCTGGTCCTGTCTCCTACAGGCTGTCATAGCAACCCGACAGGCAGAGGGAGGCATGTTTGCCTGAGGCCCAGGCTGGTGTAGCCGGCTGCCAGGGGTCAGACTGGGAGAAGCCCCCGCACCATGCTAGTCCAGGATACAGTGGGGGGTGCTGGGCTCACACGGCCCCTCGACCTCTGTTCCAATAAGCCCCCAGGGTGCAGCTTCTTCCTGCCTCTCTCCATGTTGCTCCCACCCTCCCTGCACCAGGCAGGCTGCACCACTTTCCACACACAAACCTGGCTGAGTCCCCCATACCGTCAGCTGCCTGAGGCCCCAGGCCTCACAGGCTGAAGCTGTCCCTTTGCAGACAGCCCTTCCCCTTGTAGCCCAGCCCTGGTTGCCTCTTTTCTGTTTGGCTCCTGCCTCAGTGGTACAGACTCTGGGCACCCCACCTGGCTGCTGCCCACCTGTCACCTGCTGACTCTCTGCAGGGAGGGCCCTTGCCCCTTCCACCCCACCCCCACCCCAGGAAGGCTGCCCTTCCAGGATGCTATCCTGATGTTCTTGCCTCAGTTGGCTGCTCCTCTGTCACAGGACCTGCCTTCAGGGCAGGAAGAGGGCCTTGGGATGGCAGAGAGGAGAAATCTGCTCCTGCCTTGGGCCCACGTCACCCCCAGGGCCCCTGGGTGACCACCCAGGCATGTTCACTCACTGAATGAGCAGACAAACTCACGAGGGAGCCAGGGCGGCACTGGACAATGGAGAGGGTTTGAGGCCCAGAGAGGGGCAGAGTAGGGTCTCAGGCCATGATGGGGACACACCCAGTGGGAGCAGTGTCTACGTGCCTGAGGGGCCAGGAGATGAGGTGAGCTGCAGGAACACACAGCAGGGCACTGGCTCCTGTTCCCTCCTGTCTGACCCACCAAGGGCATAGCCTGGCAAGGGGGGGGTGGGGGACCATGTGGGTGAAAGCTTTTGGGGGGAGCAGAGGGCATGGGAGCGTGCGATGGCATCAGTTCGGGGTACCCAGAAGGAGGGCCAGCCACTGGCCAGGTGGAGGGTGGCAAGTGGCTGGGCTGTGAGGATGCCCAGATCTGCACAGACCTCTGGCATCTTTGGCCAGTAGTCCTGGCACCAAGTCCATGTGGCAAGGACTCAGATACCACACACCTGCCCACCCGCCTGCAAGGAATGCACCAAGGCTATTAACAGGCTGAGCAGTGGCTACAGAAGGGCTTTATTTTCAAATAAACAGGCGGAAGAACTGTTATTTCTGTCAATAATCACCAGGTTCTTCCCAGTGAGCTGGCAGGGAAGAAGTCATACACTGTCTGTTTATTTTTACAGGCTTAAAAAAAATCCACCTCAAACTATTTTAAATCACTCTAAGCTCTGCTTTCAATATTTTCACTCATGGGACTTTAAAAGCTCTGGGTCCTCTCCCCCTCACGCCGCACCCTTCAAGGCCCTCTTCCTGGCAAGGTCGGGGGAGGAGAGAGGCCAGAGCCACAGGGAGCATAGAGGCTTTGGTATTTGGGGGCGATGCCCTGCCAAGGGTCCAGGGCTTCTCTGGCTCACAGCCATCTGGCCTGGGGCTCAGCCAGCTCCCCTCTTCCCAGCCTGCCAGGTTCCCCAAGTCCTGAGGGTCCCTCGACCCCAGGAGACACTCATTAATCCTTTATGGGAGGAGTCAGGGACCCCGTGCAACTATAAACCTGGTTTCGGTTGCTGCCAGCCCCCAAGCACTGACCCTTCCCCGCCCTGCAGTCATTCTCAGACCCCGTGGGTCCCCATTTTCTAAGGTGAGCATGTGAAACCCTTCTGCCCCCTGATCCCTCCTTGTCCCTCAGTTGAGATTTCCTTGCTCTGCTCACCCAATTGACGATGACGGTATCCTTGTTCTTCCCAGTATGGCAGATCTGCACTTCCCAAAAGGCCCTGGGACCAACTGTCCCCACAGCTCTGCAAGACCCACTGTACCTAACTGCAAAGCAGGCAGGAAATGAGCCACACTCCCTGCTGCCTTGGGGAGCCATGAGTCACCAAAGCCCAGGAAAGCCCACAGCGGAGATATCAGTTGAACTACTTTAACTCAGTGCGCCACCAAATTCTTTGGCTTCAGGACCACTTTGGGCCAGGTGCTCTTTGAACCCTGCTGGGATCACAGTGCTGCCTGGCCCTCCCCCTTGGCCTCTCTAACAGCAGAGCCAGTGATCTGAGTGCCCAAGTCCCAGTAGCCACCTGCTGTCTCCCACCCAGCCCTGCGCTGGGTCTCCCCACCCTGCTTCCACCCACCCTCTTTTTGGTTAGGTGAGTGCAGGTGGGGGCTGGCCAGGTAGCATGCCCCCATGGTGCCACACACTGACCTTTGCATGTCTTCCCGTCCGGCTGCAGTGTGAATCCAACCGGGCAGCTACATCGCACGCCAGTGGCTGTGTCTTTGCACGTCCGGTCGCAGCCTCCGTTATTTACTGCGCATGTCTCTGGGGAGGGAAAGAGACAGAGATACTCAGGCTCCTTGGGCGGAAGCCACCGCCTTCTCCCCTGCCTCTGAGACAGGAAGACCCAGGATCAAGTCCCAGCTCTGCAACCCTCTAAGGGTAGGGCGCTAAGGCTGCCTCCCTGAGCCGCAGGCTCCCATCTGTGAAATGGGAGAATAACACCACTCCCATGGGGTTGTGGGTGAAGATCCAAGGTCATGAGGGATGGGACAACTGGAGAAGGCCATGCTTGTTCAAAAGTTCCCATCAACCGGGTCGGAATTGCTATGGGGGGCTGTGTTGAGATTGGTCTGGCTGGTATTTAACTGCCCAGGGCCAGATTCCTCAACCTTGGCCCTGCCTGGACTCAGGCTACAGATCAGACTGGTGGTTACTAGGGGTGACTGGGGCTGGTGGGCCTGGTCGGTGAGTCCCAGGGAGGGTCTCAGGGCCCGCACACCATCCATCACCTTGATGAGGCTTTCAGCCAACATCTGTTCTCACTGAACAGTAAGCCCAAAGCATCTGGTTTTTGTCCACTTGAAGCTTGTCTAGGGCTTTTTTTTTCTTTTGCAAAATTCAAAGGGGCTAGAGTGACTGGGGGCATAACTGAGGTCACCACAGCCGTCGTGTGGTGAGAGTGATCCTCCCCAGGCCTGGAGACGGGGCTGGCAGAGCTGGCTACAGGGCTCTGGTGGCTCGCGCCAGGGGAGCCACCCGCCCATACCTCTAATCCCTGCCACCTGGGTTTCTTCCTGAGCATCTGGAGGGCTTTTATCTCGTGGAGACTGGGCCTGCACGGGCTTCCCTCTTCCCTTTGCTGCTGGCAAGTGGAGAGCCGGTGGGCTCCCATCTTTCGTGACCCAAACCCCCCGGCCTGGCCTCACTGTGGCCCCTTGAGTGCCTGGCCCTGGCTCTCCGCGGAATGGTGTGTTCTGTAGATGTCTGTCCTTCTGTGGTGTGTTTCTGCAGGCAGCCTGCAGCTCTCTCCGTAAGGAGTCTGGGACGAGTGCAGGAGTGAGTACATGAGTCTGGGATGGGCGCAGGAGTGAGTACATGGACGCTCACTTTCAGAGGCCAGGGTTGCTGTGCACTAAAGCAAACTCGTGGTGCCTTTCCTTTGAACCTCACCCGGGTAGGTACGTGGGGGGGAGGGGGGGGGAGAAGGAAGCCTGACGTTCCCCTCTGTGTGTGCGCGCATCTATGATTCTGCAGGGCCACGCTGTTGGCTGCGGAGGCCACCCATCCTCCTCCTCGTGGCTAATGTCTCCACTATCGTGGAGTGTGCTGAGGCTACGCTGATCCCGACGCTCCTCCCAGTCTGTCTTTCAGTTTGTCCCCACACATCCTGACCCGCAGCAGCTAGGTACAGGCAGTTCTGTGACCCAGTCCTGCCTTCCCAGCATGCTGGGCTAGGGGCATTGAGGCCTCCTTCCTGCTCGCTCTTCAAGGCCCAGATCTAAGGCCACCCCTAGGAGGAGCCTCCCTAAAGCCCCAGATGGAGAGGGATGGCTGCCCCTCCTTGTACTCATGCAGCTGGCTACTACCCATGGGGCCAAAGTCTGAGTGGCATTTGTCCTGCTTGTGCCCTCGCGTCTTCCTGTAGGGCCACCTACTGGGCAGTGGAGGGGGGCAGGTCCGTCAGGCTATGAATCATAGCTCTGTCCCTCATGGGGTGACCGGGCAGGCCATACCTGGGAAATGATGACAACATCCCCTACCCAAAGGCAGAGGTGAGGAGCAAACAGATGGCCCACTTAAAAGTGCCAGCCCAGTCCGCAAATGTTCGTCTCCTCTCCTGTGCTGACAGCCAGAGCAGAATCCTGCCTCCCACCTCAAATCAGGGAGCCATGTGCTCCTTCACATACTTTTCCAGCTTTTCCCACGGGAGAGCCCCTCTGGAGAGGGATAGAGGCCTGGGTGGGGGACAAGTGGTCCTGACAAGTGGACCTGGCCAGGCAGCTTCCAAGGATCCTGCTGGTCCTTCCCTTCCCTGGAGGCCCTGATGGGACTTGGACTATCCACCCTCCAGATGTGCTGGCCTCTTGCCACTGGGCAGGCTGAGGCCGAGAGGGGCTTGGGGCCCAGCTTGAATGGACCCCCACTGCAGGACACCCTTTCCCACCAGGCAGTCTGTCTCCCTGTGCCACCACAGCCCACAGTGCTGGGGAAGAGCCCTGGGGTGTCCTTGGATACTGACTACCCACCCACAGTCTTGTCAAGGCGGCTGCCTCATGCCAGGCCCTGCTCTGCCTCCCATATCACACCCCCACCTAAACAGCTCTGGTGCCCTCCACTGCCCTCATGGGCAGGGCAGTGTGTGAGGGACTTGGCCCAGGACACACAGATGACGTGGTGGAGCTGGTGGGACCCATTCAGCCTGACTGTAACCCTGCAGCCCTTCAAGAAAAGAGCTCCCCAGCCCCTCTCATTCCCCCTAGTCTCTGCTGGAAGGCCATTCCCACCTATTCCTCCTGAGACCAAGCTTGCTGCTTCCGCAACACCCCTCAACTCTAGTCCCTGCTCTTCCTGCTGCTGCCTGGGCTGCGCCACAGACAGTCTGACTGTCACAGACTCCCAGTGGTCCCTTCCCCTGACCACTGCCTCACTCAGGATAACCAGGGAAATGTACATTCGTCAGCTCATGCGATGATGCCCTGGACCAACCCCCCAGGACTTCCCCTGCACCAGGTCCTGCTGCCCGTCCCACCTCTGCCTCTCCCCTGCAGCATCCCTACTACGACACAGGGGCACACCTGCTGTGCCCACCTCAGCTCGGCTATCAGTGTCCGCCATTACCATGAAGCAAGGGGCCGGCACAATGAAATCTACGTTGACTCCTTGGGCCGAAGTGCGGTTTGGGGACTGGAGTCTATCAGGGCAGGCTGCCTGTGTGAGTTCCAGCACCATGTCCCTGGAAGTTTGCAAGCAGAGGCTCCCAGGTGCTGCCAAGAGCGCCTGGCCTTCAGTGGCAATCAGCCCGGGGCATTGACCCAACCCCCAGTCTGAGTGCCTCAAAAGTAGTCTCACCTCTGTTCCCCAAGACCAGAGGCCACCCTGACCTGGCATCAGTCCACCACTGACTTGGCCGAGGTTAAGAAGCCAGCCAGCCCTGTGTGCTCCCACAGCCCGCAGTCTTAACAGTGGGCTTCCCTAAATGCTGGCAGATGTGAGCTGGGGACTGCAGCAGCGGCACCTGTGACCTGGGAGAAGGCAAGGGGAGTGGGCTCTGGGCCTTTTCTGGGTCCCATCCCAGCACCCCACACCAGGGCATAAAGGAGCTGGGGCTGGGGGCCGGTGGCTTCTGCAGGCCTGTGAGCCACACCCCAGCCAGCAGCACATGCGAGAGCAAGGTTCAAGCCTGGACTGTGAAGGGGGGAGGGCAAGGCTCAGCCTCAGAGCTTTTGTCCCAGGGATCAGAGGAAAGAATTCCTATGGGCCCTGCGAGGCCTTTGGCTGAGGGATGCCAGAGCTCTTTCCAGGGGCCTGGCCTCTCCACCCAGAGAAGCAACAGGTGCTCACTGCGCACGGCACAGCCCTTCACAGTCGCCAAGGTGCCTTCTCATCCACTGACCTCGGCAGGCCTCATGGCAGCCCTGAGGGGCGCGCTTTTGCTGACAGGAAACTGAGGCTCAGAAAAGTGAAGTAACTTGTCCAACCAGCATTGGCTATGTCATTTGTGGGACCCGGTGTGAAATAAAAATGAAGTGCTTTTGTTCAAAAGTTGCTAAGGACAGAGATAACAGGACACGAAGCCAATCGTGGGGCCTTGTAAAGGCAGGGTCCCAGGTGACTGCCCAGGCTGCACACCCGTGAGGCCAGCTGTGGGTTGGTGCCATATGCCTGCTGGAAGGAGCCAGTACTTGAGCCCAGGGCTGCTACTCTTCAGGGTAGGGCTGAGGCTGTGGCAAGGGTCCGCAAGTGTGGGGGACTGTATGCACCCCCGGCATCCTGGCTTCCTCTTCCAGCTGGGGAGAGAACTGCCTCACCCCACGGGGCTGGGGTGGCGAAGGTGCACAGGGCTGGCTGGGACTCTCAAGGTTTAGAGGAAACCCCAGACACATTAAAAGGCCCAGCCTTTGCTCTCTCCCCAGAGCAGCTCCTGCAGGGGAGGCAAGATGCTCCCCTGGACCCCTGTGCGCAGCCGGGCCAGGCTCTAAGAGGGGAGCACGGGTGGAGGGCAGGGGGACGTTGGGACCAGCGACTGCCAGCCTTCAAGTGGGTACTGGCTGCTCACACCAATGCAGAACTGGGCAAGGTCCAGCAAGGTCCTTGAAGGACAGTCCAGTTAGCCTAGTGGCCAAAACATGAGCTGTGGAGTCAGAAAAACAGGGTTCCCTGTGCCGACCATGTGATTTTGGGCAAGTTCTTTTGTCTCTTGGAGTCATACAGAGATGATGACATTTACTACACAGTACCTGCAAGGCCCAGACAAGACAGTGGATGTGAGGATGACTTGTAAGACAGCTCTGGGATGTGGCCACATGCTCACTCTAGGTGCCGTTTCACAGGACCTCCCAAGGCAGCTGCAGGGTCATTCAACACGTGTTCCCTAACTGCTCTGTGCTGGGTGGAGCAGCCCCTGGTCTTGTAGATGCCAGGATCTAGTTGGCAGCAGACAGGCCAGTTTGGCCGGGAAAGGGAAGCTACGGAGAGGACTCTGACACGTGTCTGGAGTAGACAATTCATCTGGGAAGATAAAATGAGGCCCTGACCTGGCCCTTCTCACACGAATCTGGGTCCATCTCTCACACTGCCCACTTCCCCATCCATAGGATGGAACCCTTGGGCTAACAGACTCCTCAGGGCTCAAAGGCCTCTACTTACCCCTGCAAGCTTCTGACTCCCAGGGTAGCCCTGTCTACCTGGGTGGTGGCTTCTCCCATTGACCACATCCCCAGACCCCCCCAGACTCCCGGCAGACAGGTGTCCAGGTGATCCTGCATGGCAAAGGTGCCTGATGAGGGACTCAGGTGACTTCTGGAGGAATGAAATGAAGGGGATCAAGTCCCTGCCCCGTGCCAGCCTGGTGAGAGAGGGAGCCTGAGATAAAGCTAATGTACCTCCAGCAACAGAGTCAAGGGCACTGGGACGGCGATGTGAGGCTGAGGTGGGCAAGCTGCAGGGTGAGTGGGCTCCCCAGCTGAGGTGGCAGTGGGTTGGCCACAGTCGGGTGCCCCATAAGAAGAACTAGGCATGGTGCCCAGCTCAGCTTCCTATGGTGAGCCTGGGAGGTCACCTGGGTGCTTGTCAGTGATGGGGCCTGTCCAGTGATCAGTGGGAGGCTGTGATCAGTGCATCTGGTGTGGGACCAGTGCCCCACAGAGACCCTGCAGCTTGTACCCGCCCTGTCTCTTGAAGACCTGATCCCGGGGGCATGAGCGGCCCCAGATCCTGGTTAAGCCACATTTAGGGCTGGTCCGCCTGCCCTCTGCCACCAGGGTTGGCTGAAGTTGGCTACAAAGAGTTAACCACTGACTTCCTGTCTGGTCTGCTGATCCTCGGCCCCACTTCCCTCAGCTGATGGCCGAGCGCTCCATGGCCCCCCGTCCTCTGGGATAAAAGCCAGGCCACAGCGAGGCCCTTATACACTGGCCCTGGCACCTCTCACCTGGCCTGACCCTGAGGGGCCCTCTGAATGCTAGGACGGCCTGTGGCTCATCACTGGTATTGTGTGATAGGCTTGTCCCGGCTCTGTGTGGGGCATGAGTGTGGCCCTCATGCCACCTCCCCCCTCTTGGCTGAGAGTGGTGGGGTGGGGGCCTGGCCCTGTCTAGGGATGACAGCACCCTGGTCCTGACCCCAGAGCCTCTCCATCTCTGCTGGGGACTCTGGATCCACCTCTGGCTTTGTGAGGGCTGTGGACCTTCTAACGGGGGCCCAGGACTCTGCCTTTTTAGCCCATAGCCTTGATCCCTGCTTGGCTAGGCCCTTTGCTAACTTTGGCCTGGCTGTGCAGAAATGAAACGCCCCTGCTGGGCTGCCCCCCTGAGAACTGTCCCCTCAGGGGAATATTCTGTGAGGTAAATTTTTGCCAGTGGAACTGTTTTCCAGGGGCACCAGGTGGGTTCACGAGTCCAGGGATATGCTGAGAGTGGGGCAAGCCTCCCCCTCGTGTGCCCAGTTCGTGGTGGGGATTTCCGCACTGGTGCTTGGAAAGCAGAAGCCACCAGCCCTGAGGACTGAGGACCAGCAACCTGCATGTCTGCAGCAAAGGGTGGGAGGAGGCCCAAGGGCTAATGGTGCCCAGAGCAGAGGCCAACTCAGAAGTGAGACAAGCAGACCCTGTGATGGGAGAGGCCTCTCATCTTTGGAAGGACAGCGGTGGCGGGCAGGGCCATTGCCTCCTCACCTCCTGCCTTTACTCCAGCTGTTCAGAGGAGGGTGCATGGGGTACACAGGGGGGCAACGTCACATGCAGTGTCTCACGAGTCCACCCTCAAGGGGCGGATGGGGTGGGAGCCTTGTGGCCCCCCCACCCCAAAGGCAGGCTCAGGGGACTATGGCACGGTGAGGGGAAGGAGTGGGCTCCCCCAGCTGCTGAACAGCTGGGCTGGTGCTCTTTCCCCCCACGGGGCTGCCCTCCAGCTGTGCGACCGGGGAGGTCTGGGGGTCAGACCCTCCTGCCTGGAACACTCCATAGCAGTTGAGGCTTGCAGGTGCCAAGGCCCCGTGCGAAGCACAGGGAGGCAGAACCATCCCATCTGCCCCTGGAGGGAGTGTGGCGTGGTGGGCAGGACACCTCACCTTTCTGAGCCTCAGTTTCCTCATTTGTGCAACCCTCCAGGTCTCTGGGAAGGCTAAACATGTCTAGGCATACACAGACCCCAACCCCGAGGCTGCTCGGCAGGGGGAGGCTTGTTCCAGGTTCTTCCTGGCTGCCTTAGCGCCTGAGCCAAAGACAGATCTACTGGGGGGCAGCAGGAGGCAGTGCCCAGCACTTGAGCACAAACCTCTGTGCTTGTGGGGGGGGGCCCTTAGCAGCGATGCATCCCTTAGCCCACCCCTTCTGCCCTGACACTGCATGGGGATAGCGGCAGGGGCAGTGAAGCTGGCACTTAGAGCCCATATCTATCTGTCCTCACCCTCTCCAGAGCTCCTGCCTGTGAGCTGTGCGGGCTTCCTGGAGGGGCCTGGACCGTGGCCCCCGGCCAGGCTCTGAAACGTGCTTCTCAGTCCTGCTGTTCTCCAGGTTTCCTACCAGCCCACAGGGTGCTCTGACCAAGGCCACCTTGCTGCCTGGGACTTGCAGGTAGAGTCTGGCCTCTCCCTGGCATCCCAGGGTGGCTGGATAAAACAAATGCTACTGGCAGGGAAGGAGGAGGTGGGAAGGATGGGAAGCGGGACGGGTCACCTGCTTCGCGCCATACACAGGCCCAGGTGCTGCACAGCCGGTGTTTCATTTGCAACCCCCTTTTTGAGGGAGACAAAAGTGAAGCTCAGAGATGCTACCGCAGGGCCTGGGGTGGGGGGGAGCGCAGGACAACAAACTAGACAGGGGGGTCACTTTCTTTGATGGAAACAAAACTCTAATCACAGGTTTCTTTGCTCTAAGAACAAATGTACTGTCCTTAAGACAGACACAGGCTGCATGAGCAAACTCCAACAGCCCACCTTCCTTAGGCCAGGCTAAGCTCCGGCCTGAGCCTCCACTGCCACCCTTAGTTGGCTTCAGTCAGAGATGCACAGGGGCAGGGGCAGAGGAGAGGAGGGCTGGGGGCCAGCAGGAAGGGCAGGCAGAGGGGCCTGGTTGCACTCTGGGGCTCCTCCTAAGACTGTAAGGACTGTGCTGCCTTGGGTGCCTTCCATTTGCAGGTATGGGGACCGCCAGTGTTACCACTCTGGGGTCCGCCTGGGTGCTGGTATAGGACTGGGTTACCAAAAACAGGAGGGAGTAGGGGTGTGATTAGGTGGCAGAGGCATTGAAGTCACATCTGGAATGATTTTGGGGCCCACTTGGATCAGCGACCAAGAAACCCAGGAAAGAGTTAAGGCGGGGGCTGAGAGAGGGGCTCTGCCACCATCTCATAGCTGGTGGGGCTGGGGGAAGGGAGGGGCTGTGTCAGAGCCCAGGCAGAGGAGCCAGGGCAGGGCAGTGGTCTTGGGTATTTGGACATTGGTGAGGAATAAGGCTCAGCAAGAGCATGTGGGGTCCACTGTGTCCAGTCCCCACTGGCATGGGGTAGAGCATGAAGAAATCTGGGAGGGGTCAGCTCCATTCTCTGCTGCCCTGAGCAGGTGGGGAGGCAGCAGAGGGGCCCCTCCAGCCAGGCTTGGTCCTGAAGTGGCAAGGCCCCAGGTTCTCTGGTTCTGCCCAACTTACAGGGTGACCCTGGGTGGGCCTCAGTGTCCCCACCCGCTTCTTAGAGTAGAGTTCACCCTCTACTGAACTCTGCCTGGCATTGTGCCCTCCCTCCCTGTGCCTGCCCCAGCCCTGTGTGTGTAAGACAGTAAACTGAGGCAGGAGCTCAGCCTCCAGCTGACCAGAGAATAGTCACGACTTGAGACTAGTCCAGTGAGTGGGGTGTAACCTGGCCAGCTGATCCTTCTCTACCAGAGCCTAGTACCCCAAGTCAGTGGGTGGGGAAGCCCCAGCTCAAACAAAGGCCATCTGCCCCCAGCCCTCCACTGGCTGGGTTTCCTGCATCTGGCCTTAGGGAACTGCCTTGTGTCACCACCTCACTGGCCAGCACTCAGATCTGTCAGAATCCCTTCCCATTGCTAAGCACATTCAAGCTCTGGGTCCCGCCTTTTCTCTCTGAGCTGGATACCTGGCTGTTAGAGCAGTGAGGCCCCAGCCATCCCTGCCACCTCCTCCAGGAAGCCTTCTTGAGTAAGCCAATTAGCCAGGCTCCAGCTGTGGGCAAGGACTTATGCTGCACGCTAAGGGACACCAAGCTGGTGCAGACCTAGGCTCTATCCCCAGGCAGGGGAGAGTGGGCAGAGAGAGCAGCGAGGGAAGGTCCAGTGGTAAAACCATCCAAGATGGCACTTGGGTAGAGTGATTGGTGGCAAGATGGGCCCATGGGACAGACTGTGGCTTCGAGGTGTATGGATGTGTGGGGCAGGGGGGCTGGGACACAGGCTGGTGAAATCAGGAGTGACCAGGACCCTGGAGGAGGACAGAGGAGCTGACAGAGAGCCAGCAGCTGGGCAGGAAGAAGCAGGTGTGCAAGTGTGTCCAAATGAGAAATGGCTGTGCAGGTATGTGAGGCTGGACCCAGCCTGTGTCCCCTATGTATCAGCCATTGTTACCATCATGCCCCCATCCTCCCATCTTCCCCACCTTCCTGTTCTCCAAGCCCTGTGATGAAGTAGCCCTGTAGGGAGTCCTGGCCTGTGTGCCAGGTCCTTCCATCCTTCTCTCTCCTCCTTTGAGGTTGGCGAGGTGAAACAGATCATGCCCATTGGATGGGTGGAAAATCCAGGGCTCAGAGAGGAAGGTCACTGTTCTGTGGGCTGCAGCAGAAAGCCTCCTCCCTCTTCCTCTTCCCAAAAAAGATAAGGGGCCCCGAGTGCAACCAGGAGGCTCAGGGTCAGCTGCCTCCTCACGCCCCAGAGGACTTGGCTGGGAGTGACCAGGACAGGTGGGTGGATGGTGGGAGATAGGCTTAGGGGACAAAGGACCAGGGAAGACCAGGATGCCAGCCGGGCCCTGCCTGCTCACCTGCAACTCAACTCCTAGTGGCTTCCCTTTCTGCTGCCTGCGCCTCCTCTGTGTCCAGCCACTTTCTGCATGTTAGATGTCTCATCCCCATAGCTCTAGGCAGTGCATAATGGTGTGATCCTCAATTAACAGGCCAGTGCTGCTGCAGCAGGGGAGGGAGGAATTCTGAGCTGCCTTTCTGTGACAGTTTCCTCCTCTCCAACTCACTTTCAGCAGGTTGGCCATGAGGCTGAAGTGAAGCCCGGGAGGAAGACGAGGCCCAGAGCGAGCAGAGGCTGCCAGTGGACGGGCTGGCTGTGGACGCTGCTGAGTTAGTGCCCAGAGGAGGGACACTCAAAGCCTGGAATGGCCCACTCTGCTACTGACAGGGGCCTGGACTTGGGCGTCCACTGGGCTCAAACACTGGCCCAGACTGCTGTTTACTGACCGTGTGGCCTCCCTTGTCAGGGTCTCGGATTCTTCATCTATAAGATGGGGACAGTTGCCTTACAGAGCAGTGGGGAGACTCACTGCTGAGCTGGCTGAAAAGTCCTTTGCCAACTGTAGAGTGCTGCAGTGATTCTGGCGAGGCGGAAGAGCTCAGCCAGGGGATGGCTGAGAGGCATGAGGCTGCCTAAGGTGAGAGGGGGACAAGAGAAGCCCTCCTGAAGAGGACGGGTTGCATCCCACATACTCAGGACTAGTTTTGGAGGTCCTACTGCATGCCAGGATATCCGTGGGCCTGGGACTGAGCCAGTGAGGAGGGCAGGTGTGGGCTCCACCTTAATAGAGGTTCTCCCAGCCAAGTCCAACCACCTGGGAATAGGCCCTTGATATAGGCAGAATAATGGCCCGTCATATGTCCGTGTCCGGACTCTAGGACATTCGACTCTACATGGCAAAAAGGACTTTACAGATGTAAGTTCAGAACATTCAGAAGGGGTGGGGGTGCCTGCTTTACCTGGGCCTAGTGAGCTCACAAGGGATCCTTAAAAGTGGCAGAGGGAGGCGGAAGAGGTGGCCCAGGGACACAGAGGGTGGGCCTCAAGCCAAGAAGCACAGACAGCTCTAGAAGCTGGGAAGCAAAAAATGGGGTTCACCCAGGAGCCTGCAGGAGGACCAGCCCTGCCGGCACCCCAGCTGAGCCCAAGGAGCCCCACGCCCAGTTTCTGACCTACAGAACATGATAAACATGCGTTATTTTAAGCCGCTAAGATTGTGGTGATTTGTTAACAGCTGCAATAGGGAATGAAGGCCCTGTCTGCCTTCAGGTTGCTTCCGGGAGGGGAGCCAGGCTGAGATTCTGCTCGCAGCCGCCTTGTCAGCTACAGGCCAGGCCCTGGGAGCCCATGGTGAACCCCAACTTTGCGCCTTGGCTGGGCACTCAGGTGTTTCACTTGAGTTAAGTCTACCAGATCCTTGAAATGTTATCACTTTAACCTCTAACTCCAAACATTTAAATCGATTTTCACGGGAATCTAAAGTTGGTTACATGTTTTGAGGTCTCTTTAAAATAAACATAACTTACCCTGTGCTTAGTGACTGGGGTGATTATTAAAAACCACAATTGTGGGGTGCCTCTGAGAGCCCAAGGGTGTGGCAGGGCTGCGTGGCACTGCGTGGCACTGCGTGGCCCTGCGTGGCCGCACACTGGTGTGCTAGAGGACAACAGCTCTCTGGAGGTTGTTCTCTGCCCTGTTCACGCTACTGACTGCTTCTGGGAGCACGCCCTTCCCTGCTGGAGCCAGAATCCTGCCCCATCGGCTGTAGCCACCAAGCTCTCTGAGCCACGACCTCTAACAGAGAGGACCACTTCTGCTCCCTGGTGCTGCCAGGGAACAGAGAACCGAGTGTCTGTGGGAGCACAGACTCGCTGCAGGTAACACTGCAAGATTTCAGGCCCTGCTGTGTTCATGTCACTTCATGTCCATGTCCTGCCACTCTTGGTTTCTAAATCTGGGAACCTTATAACCAAAAAGTTAGAACTTAGGCAAACAAAGAGCAGGCAGCTTTCAAGAAAGGAATTGCGAAGTTCAGGGATGGGCAAAGCGCCTTGGTTTTGGTTCATGTATTTTATGCCCAGCATTTCTTCTGTCCTGGCTATTGACTCTATTAAAAGGACAGGATGCTAATTAAGTGACTTGCTGACATCTCAGGGACTGTGACTTTGTCAATCTGGGCACAAAATATTTCCAAAAGAGTTCTGATTCAAACAGCTGGTAAGAGTGTATGAAAACCGAATTCTGCATGTTCTCTGTGGGAAGCAAGTCAGAAGAGGAAGCCTGTAACACAGAGCTGTGGCACTGAGGCCACTCACTGTCCAGGAGACTCTGATGGCTTGTCTATTCAGAACGGAGGGTGTGACCCTGGACACCTCACGGGGAGAGGAGAGAGCTCACAGAGAAAACGACAGAGATGGGTAAGTGCCCAGAGGTTCACAGGGCCCTGGGAGCCCTTTGCCCTGAGCTCCCCGCAGCTGCTCATTTCCTAGGGCATGGGCAGGGAGCCCCCCTCTCCATCCTCTCCTGCCCTCTCTAAAAATAGACCCTCAGCACTGGGGATACTTGGCTTTTCAGGGCCAGAAGGAGCCTGCAAGGCCTCTTAGCTACCACGTGAGTACGGCACAGGGGCCCTGCTATGGAGAACCCCCGTCCCAGGGCTTCACCAGGTCTTGCTCAAGTCCCAGTCCTCTCTCACACCCATCTCTGTCCCCTTGTGGAGCTGGCCAGTGCAGTGGTTCAGGGCACTGATGGGAGCCCAGTGGCCCAGGATATGACCCTGCCCTGCAGCTCTTCAGCATCTCACCTTCCCCTCCTTCTGCTGGGTCCTCTCCCTCTGCCTGTCCTGCCCTATTCTCCACCTAAGGCCCAGACAAGGCTCAGACTACCCACCAGCCCCGGGGTCTGTCAGAATAAGGTGCCCGTGCTCTCTCCCATAGACCGCCTATCCTGGCAGCATTAACAGATGGGCCCAACCAGCTCCAAGTGCCCTCCCCAGAGTACAGGCCGCTCTGTCTACACAGGGCCTGGCTCTGAGTGAGGTCAGATGTGTTCTGACCAGTATGGGACAGAGGGAAGGTCATCCCCCTCACTCCCTCTGTTTTGCCTCTATTAATGCAGTGTGGGGCTGCCACTCCTCCTTGGGGCAGGTCTTTATCACACAGGTGGCTCTCAGAGGGGACAGGCACTCAGAATTGTGAGCTCCTGAGAGAGGGGCTCCCCTGTGCTCTAGATCTGGGGCCTCAAGATCGACCTTTCATGGAAGCTGCTGGCCGCTTAGTTCTAAGTGTGAGGCTGTGGCTGTTGGCCTCGTCCCCTTGTTGCAGGTAGACCAGAGGAGAGAGCAAGACCCTGGGGGATAAGACAGGCTCTAAGGGGGTGAGATGGGGGGGATTCTCATAATCAGAGAGGTGGGCATGCTGGGAGCCACTTCCTTGATTCCTTCCCCAGTGCCTGGCACTGACCCCCTGAAGGGACTCCCATTTTTCTCCAAACTCAGGTGAAGTAGCCTGTACTCTCTCTAACCTTCCTCTCTCCTTCCTCTCTAACGCGCTCCAGGGTCTATCCTGGGCTGTGTTCCTTAAACTCTGATTACAAAAGGCAAGCAGAGCCCCCTCCCCACCCACCTCCTTCACACCAATACGGCTTGGCCTCCTTTGCCACTCCAGGAAGGGAATGGGGAACCTGAGGGGTCTAGCTCCTGGTCCTGCCCTGCTCTGGGCTTGAACGGTACTGCCCACCTCTCCTAGTAAGTGACGCTGAGGGCCATGGGTCCCCTGAGACCTGAGCAGGGCCTCAGAACACTGACAACTCTGGACTCCCACTGCCATTTCCAGCTACCTTTTCCAGAAAGTCCACAGTGCTAACTGGGGCCTTCTGAAGTTGCTGGTCATATCCGTTGGCTGAGGCCTAGGATGGAGGCTCCACGCCCGCTCCCTCTGCCACTTCCAGCCCTGACCAGGCCAACCCAGACTGCTCAGGTCAACAAGGCAGCCCTGTCCAAAGGACCTGGGGAGAGCCGGCACCCAGCCTGAGCTCATCCTGTCTCTGTGTCCAGAGGAGAGAAAGGCTCCCATCTCTCCAGCCCTTAGTGTTCTCACCCGCGAAACAGGGACACACATACCTGCCCTGCCGAACAACTTTAACACCGTCAGCCAGGCCCGTTGGCTCTTTGCTCCTCAAAGCCCCCCAGAGGCAGGCCACCTCAAACTTTCTCACCAGCACTTCTCTCCTTGTGCCCCTGCGCTGTGGCCTCCTGCCTGCTTCTTCTCTAGATGCCTGAGCCCCTCTAAAGTCTATATGTGGTCCACAAAACTAGGTGACCTCTCTGAGACTTTCCTGTGATCCCAATACTTGAGACAACCCACATGGCCATGACCTCTGGGCTGAGCTCGGCTAGGTGGGATAGTGTATGACCTTGGGCAAGTCAGGGTACTCCAAGGAGCCTCAGTTGCATCCTCTGAAAAACTGCACTGCCCAACCCCATAGCTGCCAAGAGCCGCAAAGAAAGTTTCAACAACCCAGGTGACCACAGCTCTGCTCAGGAGGCCCCAGGCAGCTGGGATAGCCAGAGGCCAGTAGCCCTGGAGCCAACCAATGAGAGCAGGATGAATGAATGAGGAAGCAGACCTGCTTTTCTGCCTTGCAGACTGGGCTCTGTCCAAGAACAGTGATCACCTCCTCCTCTTCCCCCTCACACTGGCCCTGGGTCAGCCCTGCCAGCAGCCTCCCAAGACACTCTGAGCGGTGCCTGAGAATGAGGTGGCTTTTCCCCTGAGAGGTACCACATACTAGCGGTCCTGGGCGGTGGTTTGTCTGTCAGGAGAGGAGGCAGGCAAGGACCCCCTTCTACCTGACCGCCTCCTCTGTGGTTCAGCCTCTGTGTTGCTCTGCTGACCCGAGGGCCCTGATGGAAACATGGGTGTCTCCTGCAGGTAGGAGCTTTACAGCAAATGTATCCTCATGAGCATGGGCCCCCAGATGCAGAGAGCAAATGCGTGTGATGGAGGGAACGAACTTTAAAAAGGAAAAAATGAGTTCACATCTGGAGTGGAGCCCCCCGCACTCACACACAATGTATGTGACTGTACATATGTGGGCACACCCCACAACATATAGACGCACGCCAGCACACACAGTCACACCCACATACCAACACTCGCTTGAGGTGTGCACACACACACATACATACACGTGCAAGTACGACAAAGGAAGTGGAAGAAAAGTGTTACCCATGAGTAGCCGCCGTTTCACCCGCTTGTCCACATCAGCTACTGACGTGGCATTGAACTGAGAGCGCTCAATTGCAGCCTCATCCTTCTCTAAAACACAAGTAAGGGACAAACATGGAGCCGGTGGTTAATGACAGCCCACTTCCCGCGGCCCGAGACAGCCAGCCTCTCGGCGTGGCGCACACAAGCCAACACGGCAAGCTGAGCCAGCACAGCGTCCTCACCGAGGGGAATCCCAGGAACCTCCAGGCGGGGGTGTTCACGGCAAAGCAAGGGGCAGCAAGGGCAGGGGGATGTGCGGAAAAGGAGGAATGACCACAAAACGCCCCAGGGCACAGATGGGACCCGGTGTGAGCTAACGGAGGTGGCGCCAGCTAGGCCGAGGCCACAGAGCAGACAGCACCTCTGAGGTCTCACAGAGACAGGAAGTTACAGCCCTGGCTCAGGCTGGAGAGGCAAGCACAGGATGGGGGACAGGAACAGAGCCGCAAGGTCCGGTGATGTATGTGCCTGGGATGGCAAATGCCCTGTCACGAGGACGTGAAGTGTGCCAAACACTTGTGCAAAATTAAGAACAAAACATGCGGAGGGACACGCACACACACACACAACAGTGGACCCGATCAAACAGACAGGAAAACCACGGGACCGATTCGGGCAGCGCTGGTTGCCTGCTTGTCTATAGAGGACGAGAGCTGAACATTGGGGTGCCCGACAAGGGGCTGCAGACAGGGTCACTCATTTTAGGAGTGTGGGGCATGCGGGATTAGCTGGCTGGGGACTCTTTGCTCAGCTGGGAACATGGACATTCGTCCCCAAGGGGGGACTGGTGAGCAGAGCAAAGTCAGATGAAAGGCGCTCATCCTGGCAGGGAGGGGGCAGCGGCAGTGGGGGGCACAGGGAAGATGTGCTCTAAGGGGCGGGGAGGGAAGAAGGGCTCAGGAGGTACTTTAGAAAGCAGATCCAAGCAGGGACCTTCACATGCAGCAGACATTAAAAATAAAAAAATCAGAGAGGATGAGTCAGGCAGACAAAGACAGGATGTGTTAGACGAAGGCAGTGTGCGTGTGTCCCAGCATCTGTTTGCGCTGGTCCAGTGGCTGCAGAGCCGTGCACCAGAGATGGTAAACCCTGAGAGGGACCTGAGCACACAGACAGCAGGGAGGCGCCCCTGGGCAGGATAGCAGGGACAGAGGCCGGAGGGGAGGAGGTTCTAGATGGGATCAGGCTGCAATAGAGACACTGGTCTGAGACCGGGTTTGGCTTTTGATTTTTTTGTTTTGATTATTTGGTTGGTTTGGTTTGGCTTTTGGCTCTGAAAATAATTAGCGAACGTCAGTTATCAGACAAGACAGGCAATCAGGGACCATCACCAGAGAAGCAAGAGGAATGAGATAAAAATGAAATTAAAAACACGGTTGTCTGAAAGAGGAGACCACACAGAGGAAGGGGAAATACCGCAGGCAGCAGCGCCCTGTGACCACAGCCCCAGACACTGGCCACGGCCTGGGCCCCCACCCGGCCCAGCTCCCTGAGATGCGTGGAGCAGAGTTCCTGCGGACAGGCCAGGAAGCCAACTCGGGGTGCTTCTGTCTGCTTACCAACCCCTCTCTGTGCCCCAAAAGCCCCTCAAGAAATACCTTCCAAGTCTACAATGAGAAATGGGTCTTCTTAAAAAAAAATGTGCTAACTGATCTGTGTTGGGTTTCTAAAGTTTGCTAACAGTGAAAGAAAAGAAGAGGGTCAACTCTGGGTATCAACTTTGAAACTTCTCTTTCTCAGTTAAAAAATTCGTTGTTATTTCTGAGTGGGAGAAAAAAAAGTCTACCTAGTGATTGTGGGATGAAATAATCAGAAACATTCAAGCTTCCCACTGGAAGTATGGACCAGGGGGAAGGAGGTCACGAGTCACGTGACAGGTGAGGTGATGGGGTGGGGCTGCTCGGGGAAGCATGGACTTCAAGCACGACAGAAGTCCTGAGAGAGGCCCACTCCTCGAATAAAATAGCTTTCAAACCCCACATGGGATCCACACCACCTGTTTACCCTGGACTTATGGACAATGATGACTTAAGGCAAACTTCTGAGAAAAACCTCTTGTTTTGAGACTGCTGTGGGTGGGCAGCTCCATCATGCAGCTGAGGGACTCTGGCTGTGTGCTTTCCACAGCAGGGGAGGAGACTCCTGCCCTCAGGGAGAGAAGATGTCCTTCTCAGGCACATACCCCTTCCGCCTCCCCACAGACCGCTTGCCTGGGCCCACCTGCCGCTTTGAGGTTGAGGATCTGCAGAAGACCCATTAGGCAGTCCCTGGGCAGGTGCTGCCGGGCAGCACAAGTCAGAGGAGCGTGGCCCTGGGTGGCTGTAGGGCCCTGGAGAAGTTGCCACAGAAAGCTTCCCTTGGGGACACCTGCCATCTCCGTCATCACCATGGGCCTTCCTTTTGCTTGTTTCCTTTACGCTTCCTTCTGAGAACTGGGCACTCAAGGGGTACTGACAGGCTTTAGGCCACATGGTGCATCCCGCAGGCGGCCAGGGTGATGCAAGGTGGTGCGTGGCAGAGGCGCCTACTTACCGATGCATGTGCGACCATCTGAGTGGAGGGCGTACTTCTGGTGGCAGCCACACATGGGGCCCGTGTCTGTGTCCTCGCAGCTGTGCTGGCAGCCTCCATTTCCATAGTTACAGGTTACTAGTTAGGCCCCAAGTGTACACACGTGTGTATAAACAAAACAATAAAAACAATTAGTTTGCCGGTATTGGTTTTGGCTATGGGGAAAGAAAGGCCCATGATGGTCAGCAGGCAGGATCATGGAGGGCTGCCGGAGACTGGACACACATCTCCTGCACTTCAGCCCCTCCAGGTCTTCCCTGGAATTGTTCACTCTCTAGAGCTGAACTACAGGGACAGAGAGTGAGGATGGGGTTGTTTGGGCTTTGAACAGAGAGGCATCCAGCTGATGTGCTCAGAGGTCCTTTAAGAGAGGGATAAGCCAGACCCCTTTATCCCTCCTAGGATGTGAAGCACTTTGCAATTGTTTGTCTCAATGGGACAAATGTCTATTGACACCAGGACAAACTCCACAGGGTGTCAGAGGGGAGCTGGCGGGTCACTGGTTAGAGAAGGCACTATGAAGGATGTCCTCAAGGATGTTCACCCACTCCAAGTCCCAGTGGCCATCTCAAACTCCATCCCCTCAAAGCTCTAGACTTCCTGGAGCATGGAAATGCCTAAACAGACTTATGCAAATTAATGTAATCTGAGCTGCAGTTTTGAAAATGGCCTAAATAAAAAACACGTGGCATGGTTCCTGACACCTGTGGCAGGAGGATCTAGAGCCCTTTAGCCCAGAGCCTCGGGTGTCCCAGAGCCTCGGGTGTCCCAGAGTCTTGGGCGTTCCAGAGCACCAGCCACCTGCGCTGGCTGAAAGAGGAGCTGAACAGAAAGGAGTCAGTCTGAAGAAGAGAAAATTACAGATTCCAGTTTATTTAAAAGAAAACCCATCATCGGTTTCCAGGGAGAGAGAGATGGCTAGAGAATAGGTGACCCAGCATCTCTCTGGGAGGGATCTTAGAGCCCCTGCTTCATCTTGCTAGCGAGACTGCAGGCCCATCACCTGTGCACAAACAGTGCCTGCAGGGCCTTGGGACAGTTGTCCAGAATCCCGTCTACACTCTTTATTTACTTGGCAAAACCCTAGGGATGATCAAGCAAAACTAAATCTCAGACCAACCATAGTCAGAAGTGCAAGAATTCTACACCCTGAGAGTTTGAATTACATTTGACTAGGTTGGCCCATTAGCATGGCTGGTACCAGAGGGAAGTTGTTTGGTGGCAATTCCCCTGGGAAGGACCCAAACATCTTGGAACTGACTCCTGTAGCCCCACGCCTCAGGCACATCTCCTTTCACAAAGGGACAACACGGAGCCCTCTGGCAGGCCTGTGGTGAATGCTGGTGGGGTCTCCACAGCAGTGAGGAGGACATAAAGAGAGTGGCTTTGTGGGGACAGGTGCTCCAGATGCCGTCCTCAGCAAGCAGAGACTCTCCGGGGCTGCCCTCTCCTGCAGGGAACTGATGACTATCTGAAGGAGGGACTTGACTTCTAGGGTGAAATTGAAAGGGCCTGAAAAATGCTCCCAGAAACACATCTGGGGCTTCCAGCACAAAGCCCTTTGGCTACTTTTTTCCAGAAGCGACTCTTCTCTTAGCATGCTGGGATGGAGCCCAGTGTCCTGAAGCCACATCTCATCCCTACAGCAGCTTGTCTCTCTGGCCAAGAAGAGGCCGAGCAAGGCCAAGGGCTCCAGGAGGCTGCATCTTTGCACAGAGCTCGGGTGACAGGGAGAGAACCAGGCAGAGCGCTGCCTTGGGCTGGATGCCCTGTGTCCTTCTGGGACTTAGGAGAGCCCTGTTTCAGAGCAGGGAGAGCAGAGAAAACAGTGCAGACGGTTCTCTCCCAGCTCCACGGGGCTCCTGGAGACGAGCTGTGCCCTGAAAGTGACTTAAAGGAGGACCTGCCTGAGGCAAGTGGAGGAGGTCTCCACACAGGGGCATCTCACAGACCCCCAAGGGCCAAGCCTTTGAGCACCTGGACAGCCCACAGCTCTCATGGAAATAGCCGGGCCCAGCTCTGGGGGGAGGGATGGAGACAGACTGCTCTGGCCCTGGACAGATGAGAGGACCCACAGCGTCCAGTGGTCCTCTGGTCAGAAACGCTGGCCAAGTCAGGCCTCAGCCCCCAACCCAACTTGAAATCCAGAATTTCCAGGGCCACACATGACTCCAAGGGCTAGAGTGAAAGTCTCAGAGTTAAGGTCACACCAACCCTGCCTCATTAAGCACACAGAGGAACTAAAGCTGTGCTGGCCGGACAGCCACCCATGCAAGTGCTTCGCTGGAGGCCTCAGGGCCCCGGAAACCACACTGGGTTCTCCACACCTGGGCAGTGCCCATCCACCCAGTGGGGATATAGGACAGCTGTTCTGTAAACCAGCAAGCGTTCAGGCGAGGTTTGGCAGCCTCTGACTGAGCAGGCGGGATGGGGGTTTTAGCTGCTCACCGAGCCCTGCCTTATCCCTGACCTCTCACAACAGGCCGGCTCCTCAGGAGATGCTTTCTTGGCAAACTGTCCTTGTAGTGCTTGACCCACCTTGCACTATGGATGCGGCAGTGGGCTGGTCCCAGCCACACTGGCCCACAGCCCTCTCCCCAGCACTGGGCTCAGGGTCTAGCCCAGACCAGGCTCTCAGCCTGTCCTCTGACTGGGGAATGAACTGTCCTTCCGGCTGAGGCTATCAGAGCCACTGCCTCCATGTATTCTTGCCCTTGGCCTTTAGGAAACTTGGATCATGCAACAGGGAAGCCTGGGAAAAATGAAGTTAGCGTTTTCTGTTCTGAAAGTAGCCAGGTAGCAGGAGGTTTCCCTGCAGTGAAAGGAATCCACCTGGTGTAGAGGGAAGGGGGCCTGGCTGGAGTCCCAGGGCTGGGGCTGGGCATTCCCAATCCAGACTGCACCTGGTCCTGCCCTTGGTGACAGCTACGTGCTTATCTTTGCTATCCCACAGGAAAAGGCCAGGAACCCAGGAAGCCTGGACCACAGCTGGGGTGAAAGGAAACACTTCCACTTTGGGGAATGGGGGAATCAGATCATGTCTGATGTGTGTGTCCCAGGGCCCTCGTGGCTGTTTGAGGACAACATGAGTAGGAAAGGTGTGGCAAGATGCCCAAAGGAGAGCTGAGGACAGCTGAAAGAATCACAGCAGCTAAGGAAGAAGGTCTAACAAGGGCCCGCTGTCTTCTCCACAGAACAAGGATGGCAAAAGGTTTTTTTCTTTATGACATAGCCAGTCAGCCTCACTCCCCCTTTTCAACATCTAGGTGAGGACTACTTTCTCTGTTGAGAGTTAAAACTGGATGCCTCAGTGACATTTTTCTGTATCAGAAAGTGGGCTTGGTATGAAACACCTGTCTCTGGTCAGAGATGGAACGTGCTTACAGTAGCCCCCTTCTGCTCTTTGCAGACAAAGGGCAAATGCGACACCAGTCTGGTGTCCTGCTGCCTGGTGAAGACAGGCCTCGTCCTCACTCCCCCGTGGTGGTCAGGCAGGTGTGCTGGGTCTGAAGCATTTGAGGATTAGCTGAGTGTGCTCAGCTTGTCCTGCTTGTTTCCCGACTGCCACTCCTACTGAGTGTGACCCTGTTAAGAGGCTGGACTACCCATGAGCCCTGAGGCAGATTTCCAAGCAGGTCCTCATTCAACCTCATTCAACCCAAATCTCTTAGGGTCTCATAGTTTGCAGTCAGCCTTGCAGGGGTCAGAATGTGATCTTTGATCCTGGAAATAAGGTTAGCACAGCCCAGAATGGGACCCTAGAACCAAACTTCTTTCCTTTTTTGTACTGTCCCATCACCAAGGGCTTTCTAGGCCTGCAGCAAGACCTGGAGTTCAGACCTCTGAGCCCCAGCTCCTCCCTTCCTGCCGGAGGGCTCGGGCTCAGGGCCGTGTTGGTGGTGTCAAGCCTGGCAGGAAAACTCTGAGCCTGGGGTTCACTGCCTGTCCCTCACGCCTGCCCCAGGCCTGCCCTTCTCTCCACCCCTCCAGGCTGACAGCCCTCCCTGGCCAGCGTCCCGCAGGCTGGACAGACCCTCCACAAAAAGCAAAAGCAGGAGGCGCGTGGGGATGTCTGACCCAGTTGCCTCCATCTACCTACGTGTGCAGTCCTTCTGGTTTTGGGCAAGGTCAAAGCCGGGCCTGCAGTCGCAGGCCACCCCACCTTTGGGCGTCTCCCGGCAGATGTGGGCACAGCCATGGTCTTTGTTCATGCAGTTCATACCCTCTGGGAAGAGAGATAGACAAGAAAGGGTGGGGACCAGGGAGAGGGAGGGAGAGAGAAAATTTCAGGATGAAAAGAGATAGCCAGATGACACGTCACCATCAAACATTGTGCTCTTGGGCTGCTATTGCACACGCTGTGCACACACATGTGAACACTGGGCATATGCCCTTATGGGCACACTGCATACACCCACGCGTACACATTATACATACACATGCACACACTGCATGCACCCATGTGCACACCGTATGTACATGCATGCATATATGCGTGCACATTGCATACACAAGTGTGCACACTGTGCCTGCTTGCACGCACTCACTGCATACCTGTACACACACACACATACACTCGTGTGTGTGTGCCACTCACATGGAGATCCTGTATGGAGAAACCAAGGCCTGGGGCCTGGATCTAGAGTTAGGCATTGCTCTGTGAGTTGCACCGTAAATGGCACCTTGGGACTCATGGAGGCAAAGTCCCTGCTCTAAGTCGGGATACAGATGCGGTCTGTTGAACTACTTTTGGGTCAGAGTCATTTGTGGGTCCCCCTGCCCCCACGATTGTAGGATACCACCCTCCAACCCCTGCAGACCTTATCTGCCCTCCCTCCCTGCCTGGGGCAGCTCAGACCTCCTTCCAGTGACCCCAGCTGATGTTTATCTTCCTGGTGGTTTGTGAGGAGTTTCCAGAATTTATGAGGTCAGGGATCAAGTGAGAGGTTGTAGGTCCCAAGTCCATAAAGAGGCCAAAGGCAGAAGAAAGGCAAGAGCTGCTGTCTGCCGACACACTGGCTCTGGGACCCGACTCCCACCACCACCTTGAGAAGCTAATGTGGGGGCCAAGCTGGCCTCAGGGGACGCGAATGCCACAGACAGCTGACGCACACAGGATGGCCTCCTTCTGCAAGGGACACCTGGCCTCTTGTGAGGCCTAGCTCAATTCCAGCCTTGTCCACTTAAAACATGGGTGTGCAGCACTTAGAGTAGATTGAAAACACAAATCCCGGCTGGGCACAGTGGCTCACGCCTGTAATCCCAGCACTCTGGGAGGCCGAGGTGGGTGGACAGCCTGAGCTCACAGGCTTGGGACCAGCCTGAGTCAGAGCAAGACCTCATTTCTAAAAATAGCTGGGTGCTGTGGTGGGTACCTACAGTCCCAGCTACTCGGGAGGCTGAGGCAAGATGATCACTTGAGCCCGTAAGTTTGAGGTTGCTGTGAGCTGTGATGCCATAGCACTCTCCCGAGGGGAACAAAGTGAGACTCTGTCTCAAAAAAAAAAAAAAAAGAAAAGAAAAGAAAAGAAAACACAAACACCCTGGTAGCTATAATAACATCAGATAAAACAGCGAGTGAAGCCTGCATTCCTCCTAGCACCCTTAACTCCGGGCTTCACCTGATCTTGCTACTGTTATCATTCTTTCACCTGGACTTTCTCACCTCCTCAAATCAAATTGTTGAACTAATGCGGAGTAAAACCAGCTAACCAAGGACAGGATTAGTAAAGCACTTTCCTGCTGCTGCTCCTCACAGGTCCGCATGGAGAGATCAACCCTCCCTCACTGCCAAGAGCATCTCCACATGGGTGGCATGGGTGGCACGTGCTGCTTGCTGTTTAACCACTGGCAGAGTGAGGGCTGAATGGTGGCTGCCAAGGTCTGTGGTATAAATACTCCGACTGTGGCTCATTTCAAGCTATCAGGGAGATGTCACCGAAGGCAGAGCTGAGAAGAAATGTGCCTAGCTGGCTGTCACCAGCTGAGCAACGTGGCTTTCTTAGAAAGGTTGCTGTGAAGTCTGGCAGGTGTGTGCTTGAGTCCAGCCTCTGCACTAGCTGTGTGCCTTGCAGGCAAATGCTTCCCTTCTCTGAGCCTCCCGTGTGGAGTGGGCACGGCAACCTCTGGCTCCCGGAGGAGGGATGCAAATGGATTTGGCCATGCAGGCAAGTGCAAGGCATGAACAGGCCAGACCTCTGACAGGGGACTGAGTTCTGAAGGCCGGGGCCTTCCCCCGCGGATCTGCAAGGTGTAACTCCTGGGCGGCTTTCAGTAAAAGGACTTTCTCAGCCCACTGAGACATATTCAGTCTCTCATCAGGTCTTCTGGGGACTGTGGGTAGTGGGCATCAAGAAGTCTCTCTGACCTTCATTAATGGCCATGGTCAGTGGGGGCTCAAAGACCAGGGTCTCCTGCCCTCCCTGCTGTCCAGCCTCTTCCCAGCCCTGTGTCCTACCCTCTCACACATGCTCTGTGGGCCTGCCATCCCACACTGCTGGCTGAGTGTCCCCCAGAGGTGTTCCTTCCCCCATTGCTCCTCCATCCACCCGGGATACCCTCTCCTGTCTTCCCTAAACTAATTCCTAAGCCCGCCTCAAACTCCACCAGTTCCTTGAAGGTTCTTGATTCATGGTTATACTTCCCAAGTCTCCCCAGCACCAGCTCCCCATGTCACTTTCCCAGGGCTGTTCCCCAGCTGTCCCAGGAGATCAATGTGGCAATATAATCTGTGCTTCTTCGTAAACTGGGAAGAGTCCAGGGGCCCTTGTTTATGAGTGATGAAAAGGGCTCGAGTGATGAAAAAAGGGAGACTGAAGTCCATTTCCAGCCAAAGCAGCACAATTTATGAGAAGCCCTGCTAATCATCACTGGCCAGGGCTCTGTCCAGATGCAGCCCTGAAGACTATAGATATGAAGCTGCAGAGATCGCCCAGTTTTCTCCTCCACCGTAGACTTGCTAACTAGTGATCTTTCTTTTTGAGAGTCTTGACTTTAATAATGAGCCGAGATGCTGTTGCTGTTTTGGTGGCAAAGGATAATTTCAGGAGTCATCAGGCATCACTTCTGGCTGTAGCAATAGAGTTGCAGAGTTGGGAAGGGTGAGCCCCAGTCCCGTCAGCAGTCTGCCTGTCTCAACGGTCTCTACACTGGTCCTTCTCATCACTGTGGGGGAAGAGAATGGGCCTCCACTCCACCCCAGGACCCAGAGACAGAGCCAAGGAGCTGTGTCAGTCCCCTCTCAACACTGTGTGCTGGGCCCTGCACCCCCCAGCACGAGGCCCCACTGTCCTCCCAGTGGAGGGCAAGGGCCGGGGTGGTGATGGTTAGTGGGAATGCCTTTAGGACCTCTTTACATTTGTGGTAATTATAGAGGAGCCCCAAGAGCTTTGGTGTACGTATTTGTGTGTGACAGCTGTCAACATTTACCATACTAGAAATTAAAGGACAGGAATTTATGTTTGTTCATTAACTTATTTAAAAATCACATTTCCTGGGTGAGCAGAATCAGGAACCGGCACAGAATTAGCCTAATACATGGTGCCCGGCCCTGCTAATTGTCCCCAGTGTAATAGCCTATTAAAATTCAGGGCCAGTTCAGATGCTGCGGTCCCTGGCAAAGCACCACTCCTGGCTCTACTTTTGACTTTCCACGGCTGTCACTGGAAGGCCCCGAGCAAGGATGGAGCCCAGGCCGTGTACCACAGGACGTCTCTGACCACATCTGCCACCCCCCAGCCGTTTCAAACACGGGAGCTTCCCCCAGCAGCTGTTTTACTATGTTTTATGACTGCTTGGGTCTCTGACTCCTTCACCCGCTTGTCCTCTGAGCCCCGCTGGGGCCCTTGGCAGCCACTGAGGCCTCCCCCTTAGGCCAGAGGCAGGCTAGGGTGAGCCTCCCCCACAGTCTTCCCTTCCTGTAGGCTTGGCCATAGAAACAGGTCCCTCTTTTGCCTGACTGGTGCCTTCCTGCTCCCAGAGCTGCTCAGGACCTGCTCTCGTGGCCCAGGCTACCATGCTTGGTTCTCTGGGCACTGTGCCTTTCTCCCCAGATAAAAAGTGCTGATGGGGGCTCTGTGTCCACACCTGCTCCTGGTCTCTCCCACTGGATGGGGACCCAGGCAGGGGATGTATCTTGTTCACTGCTGGGCGCAGCACCCTGGGCCATGGCTGCACAAGTAGGATGCTTAGCCGACGCTTAGTGTGTGCCTGAAAAGCCACCAGCAGGAGAGGCAGCTGTAGCCCCGAGGTGGCCTAGCCATGTGCTCACCACCATCAAGACACCCGGAGAGGCCGGGCGCCGTGGCTCACGCCTGTAATCCTAACACTCTGGAAGGCTGAGGAGGGTGGACTGCTTGAGCTCACAGTTTCGAGACCAGCCTGAGTAAGAGTGAGACATCTTTAAAAAAAAAAAAAAATAGTTGGGCAGCTACTCGGGAGACTGAGACAAGAGAATCGCTTGAACCCAAGAGTTTGAGGTTGCTGTGAGCTGTGACGCCAGGGCACTCTACCAAGGACAACAAGTGAGACTCTGTTTAGAAAAGAAAAAAGGCACCCAGAGGAAGACTGTTCTACTCACAAGATAGGCAGGGAGCAGGGACTCACCCCACACTATCCCCGAGCCTCTGGCCACACTGCTGCCCTCTCTGAGTCTCTGTTTCCTCAGCTGTGAAATGGGTATTTCCTGCCTCGGAGGACTGTGTGAAGCTCAAACAAGACGACATTGTCGGATGTGGTGCAGGGCGGTTCTCCGCAGAGCGGGGCCGTTTCCACTACAGCCTGCTTTGCTCCTGCTCCACTCTGCCTGCATTAAATCAGACCAGTTGCTTAAGTTGCTCTCTCCCTCCACCCACCGGTAACTCGAGAGGGAGGGCTGAGCTTTCCTTTTCTGCCTCACAAGCACCCAGCACAGGGCCTGGCACAGGCCTGGGGATCAGCAACCAGTGGCTGAACGAAAGCGAAGAAAGAGGGGAGAAAGAAAGAGGGAAGGGTGGAAAGGAGAGAGCGAGGAAGGAGGCTCCCGCAACTCAGAACAGACCGTGCCATTCATTAGCTGTTATTTCAGGGGGCAAGACAAAAATTCTGAAAAGCTGCAGCAGCATTCCTTGCTGTGTGTTCCACGAGACAGTGCTTCGGCTCTCAGGCCCTGACGAGTCCTGCAGTCAGTGTGGACAGTCCCTCCCCCTCACTCAACACGGCATCTTGGACTGGAAGAGACCCCAGGATTAGTGGTGTCTAAAGATGGCCTGTTCCAGAGCCTCGCCTGATAGATGAAGCCATGAGTGGTGCAGGGACGGGGGGTGGGGGAGATGGCAGGCTGGAGCAGACAGGACACTAGTCCACCCTGGAGCCCGTGTAGCTTCCTCTGTGCCTGAAGCTCTGGGGGTGAGTGAATGGCACCCCCTCCCCGTCCTCTTCCAGGAGGCCCATCCTGAGGCCACAGACTAAGGGGAAGGGATCCAGACGAGTCCCCTTCTGCAGGTGGTATTAGCCGATGGCGCCTGCAGGCCATGGAGGCCACGTGGAGGTTTGAGGGTGGACAGGTGGACCAAGGGGCATGTGAGGAGCTCAGGACCGAGCACTGCCCACAGCCACTGCAGAAAAGTCCTGGGCGCTAGACCAGAAGGGACTTTGTGCGTCTGCAACTCTACACCCTGAGTCGAAGCCTCCGAAGCAGTCCTAGCTCCGTGTCGACTCCTGTGAGCCAGCCAGGCCCACTGTGGCTGGCTCCAGCTGGCAGAGTGCTCACCTGCTGTGACCCTGGTGCTCCTGGAGAGCAGGGCAAGGTATGCTCAGCCAGCCCTCACCCAGAGTCCGGGCCTGGCCCAGACCCAGAGAAGATTTCCGTGAGCCTGCGGGACTGAGGGGCCTGTGCTCAGACTCTGTCCTACGGCTCCCACTTTGTTCCAAGTTTGCTTCTGGGAGCCACAAGTCTTCCTTAGCCTAGATGTGGGGGCACCATGGTGAGATTCAGCAGGAGGCATGTGATCTCCCCTCCCTGAGGGGAGGTGAGATAGAGTTTCAGCCATTCCGAGAAATCCTGGTCCTCAGGGCCCAGTGCCCATCCGGCCCGACTGCCCGCCAGGTCGAGTCTAATTCAATCTGACCCGTCCAAATCCAATTACGCCCTGCAAACTCTGACCAAGTGTCTCCTTGGTGCCCAGGGTGGGCTGGGGAGCAGTGAGGAGGGAGCTCTGCTGCCACATTGCTAGGTTCACATTAGGACTCTGCCACTTGTTGCGTGACCTTGGGCAATTCCCCACACCTCTGAACCTCAGTGCCCATGCAGGGCTGGACAGTGGCAGGGCCTGCCTCTCAGAAAGACGCACAGGGGACATGCAGCCCCTGGTCTGGGGGAGGGAGGTGCTGGCTAAGGGTGCAGATGAGGCTGTTGTGAGACTTTGTCCTAAGCAGGAGTCGTCCCAGGAGGGTGTCCATAGGGGAGCAACATACTTATATATCAGGAAGATCTCTGGATGCCATGTGAAAAGTGTCCTGAGGCCACTGCTATCATCCTGAAAGGGAGGAAGGAGCCAAGAGGGAGGGCAGTGGCCGTGGGGACAGGGAGGAAGGCTGGGTTGGACACATTTAGGAGTCACTTCCCCTCAGTCTTCTGGAGAATGTGACCTATGGATGCGGCCCTCACAATGTGCCTGAGATGCAGGAGTCACCTGTCCTGCAGGAGTCTCCTGTCAATGCCTGAGATGCAGGAGTCTCCTGTCCATGCCTGAGATGCAGGAGTCACCGTGCTCCTGTCACAGATAAGCAAGTAGAGGCTGGGACAGAGTGGGGGAAGGGCCCTCCTCTCCCAGGTGCCTGCCCTTCCTCCTGATGGGCCCTGCCCCAGGTGCTTGACCTCGTGGGACTTTCTGGCAAGCCTCTGCCCCACTGGGGCCATTTTCCCCAAAGGCCCTCTCCATGCTTGGATGCTCCACCTGCCTTAGCAGAGAGAAACGACAGTAGGGCCTGCTGGGCCCCGGGCAGTGTGCACCGTCCTGTATAAAGCAAGTTCATGGATACGTCCAAGGCAGGGAGCAGCGGCAAGCCCAGTGTGTCTGTACTCAGGACCAGTGCCTTTCTCGCAGCCTCCAGCCCAGGGTAACAAAGCCAGAAGGTGTCCTGAGGGTCATTGCTATGGCAACGTCATCAATAACATCATTTTCCACATCCATGTCCCTTAAACATGTGGGAAGGATGGCAAGTTAGGAATGGCGGAGCCGGGAGGAAAGAACAATACTGTGTTCCACCCTTCCCCCCTCAACTTGGGAGGAAAGGGCTTTCCTTCCTTCCTCATCAATAGAAAGTTCCTTCCCCAACAGCGCCCACAAGCTGGCCGGGAGTCAGGAAAAAAACCCCAAAACACAGGCTCCTACCCAGAAGGGGATTAGAGAAAGTACCAGAAAGGTCTGGCAGGGGGAAGGTATGAGAACAACGGCAGGGACTGAACGGGTGGGAAAGACTATGATGACAGCAGTGTCACCTGGGACTGCCTGTGTGCCCAGTTCTGTCCATGCCCTGCGGATGCCCACTCATCCTCACTGCAACCCTAGGAGGTAGGAATATCACGGTGTAGGTCGAGCTGGCTGCAACCAAAAACTTGAAATCTGAAATGCTCCAAAATTCAAAACGTTTTGACCCTGACTCCACAAGTAGAAAATTCTACACATAAGTACTTAACACAAACTTCATTTTATGCACAAATTAAAACACTGTATAAGGTACTTTCAGGCTCTATGTCTAAAACAAATGAAAGAAACAAATGAATTTTGTGTTCAGACTTGGGTCCCATCTTTAAGACATCTCCTTATGTAAATGCAAATATTCCAATACCTGAAAAAATCTAAACTCGTAAATGCTTCTGGCCCCAAGCATTTTGGATGAGGAACCTCAGCCTGCTTTACGTCCACCTGACAGATGAGAAGAGTGAGTGCACTGGGGTGGGTGACTTGGGGGAGGGGCTGCTTCTGGGGACAGACCAGGAAGCAGACAGAATGGTGGTAACTTTGGCTGCAACACAGGCCACCAGAAGCCTGCTGAGAGCTTTTGACAGCCAGAGATGCCATTTGCTCAGCACTGTAGCATTTACTGTGACTGGTTATGTACCATCTCCTCCCACCCCCAGATGGGGAATTCATAAGGGGGCAGGACCCATACCTGGGTGACCTCTTTGGTCCCAGGTTCCACGTAGTATTTAACCCCTAGCGAATGCACAGAAACATCTGGTGAGCTCTGGTGAGGGCCCTGGGCTTGGCTGCTCTGAGATTTGGACTCTGCATCAGAACAGGGGCTGACGCTCAGACAATGGCATGTGTGTGTCTGCAGGCCCAGGCCTGGCCATGGGCCTAGCTCCACCGTCCCTTAATTATATGCTAATGGCATCTGCCCCTGCAGTGGGGCTCTGAGAACCTCTCATTATCTGAGGGCTTGCCTCTCATTCTGTCCACCCCAAATTATACCCTCTGGGGTAAATCCAAGCCTGGCTGGGCACCAATGGCTGCCCTAGACCAGAGCCCCAGCTGACCCTGAGCATAGCCACCCCAGGCAGCCCCACCTGTAAAATGGGAGCTACTGAAGAGGCTTCCACCCACCCAGAGCCCCTCTGCGCCAGGCCCTCTGCAAACTTTCCCAATCAAACTTCTTCACAACCACATGCCAGCCAGGATCCAAGGTTCAGAGATGAAAAGAGACTTACCCAAGTCCCCCAACTTGTATGATGAAGCCCAGATCTGACATTCCAGCAGCCATTCCAACAGTGGTCCCAAAGGGGTCTCAGCCCTCAAATGCTCACCTTGCTCCCCACCAGTCTTGGTGCCCACGTGGCAGGCATGGCCCCTCAAGGGGACTCTGCTCCCTCCTCCCTCTCCCCTCTGCTTAGTGGAGCGGTTCTCAACCTGTGGGTCGTGACCCACAGGAACTGTGTTAAAGGGCCGTGACATTAGGAAGATTGAGAACCACTGCCCTAGTGGATGTAGAAGAAAGAACTTGTCCCCTGGAGCCTCCCTGCCTACCCCACACACCCAACTACTGGCCCTCTGGTCTCACACCACGCGCACCCTCCTCTGGGACTTGGAGGCTGCTGCCAGGGCCCCAGGAGGACTAGCCTCTCTGGGCGTGCAGTTGCCCGGCGTGCAGCCCTGTGCTAGGCTATGAGCAGAAACATCAGGTACCCTTGCCACAGGCATCTTCGAGTGTGAGACTGGGCCCCTTGTAGGCTGCTCACCACAGACCACATAGCACAGAGGCGTGGTCGGCTCCTGGCAGGCTGGATGGGAGCACAGGGGATGCTGGGCAGTGACTCCCCTGAATGCAGGATGGACACTAACCTCCCTTCAGCCCCAGACCCACCCTGCTGCCTCACCCATCCTGGTGCTGGGAACCCCTGGAAAGCTGCCCCCATGAAACAGGAGGTGACCTCATCTCTGACAGTTGGGAGGACCAAGAATCATCTGCAGGGCCACAAAGTGCCGCGTGGGTATCAGGGAGGTGGGGCAGGTTGATTTCAACAGCTCTGGGTCACACCTCCATTCCTGCCCTTCCTAAGGGGTGTGGTCTTGGAACACACTCAGCTTCCTCATTGGACTGCAACAGCATTGAAGAGCAGTATAGGGGCTGGGGGAATGGGCTCCAGCTCAGATCCCTGATGCCCCCCAGACCGGGTTGCTCAGGAAAGGCAGGCCTGTCTCCCCGACGACACCCTCCCAGGGCCATCCCTCCCTCCCACTTCCTCGCTTCTTGAAGTTTCCAGGTCTGATCACCAGGTGTCACCCCACTCAAGTCAACGCCTCTCTGAGGCCTAGAGCCCCACCAGCCTCCTGCGTCTCTGCTCCCTGCTGCCTGGGAGGCTAGAGGCATCCGTCCTTCTTCCCTCCTTAGGGTTGCTGGATTTAGCAAATAAAAACACAGGATGCTTAATTAAATCTGAATTTCAGATACACAACAAATACAAAAGTTGCATGAGTCATACTTATACTAAAAAAGCTCTTTATTTGAAATCCCAATTCAAATGGGCACCCTGCATTTTATCTGCCAACCCTACCCCTCCTTCCTTAGGGACCCCAAAGGAAGCTATTGGTGGGAGGAATTGATGTCCAGTGCCACCCTCAGACCTACAGCTCCAAGCTCTAGATAGCTCACACAGCCAGGGCCTGCTGTGAGCAGGGAACAAGTCTGTTCTCCTTCCCAACAGGTGACCAGATAGAGGGAGTCCAGGCGCAGGGGTGGGGGGCACAGCATTCGCACAGCAGCCCCTGGGAACCCACGAAGAGAAGCCAACAAGAACACTGGGGGTGTACCAGCAGGAGGTTCTCTAGGAACACGGGAAGCTCCCTAGTGCCACAGCCTGCCACCCTCTACCACTGTGTACCTCTATGCCACAGCGGGACGTCCTGGCCACAGCTGAGCAGCGGTGAGCACTTGCCCTCCACCACACTCACAGTGGGGTGGCAGCCAGTACTTTCCTGGTCCTTAGAGGACTGAAGGGGTCCACAGGCTCGGGGTACAGCAGGCGGTGGGGAGGAGCTCGTGGGCAGAGCAAGATGTAGTTGGATTGTGAGAGGCCTTGGAAGGCAGCCTGGGGGCACAGGACTCACGTGTGCTTTGGAGAGAGAGCACCCTGGCCACAGTGTGGAGCTGGGAAGGGGAAGAGGCAGATGTGATCACAGTGTCTGAGGGAAGGAGGAGTCTGATAAGGCGGTGAGTCGAGAGGTGCGCGGGGCGTGGACGGCAGAACAGGATCTGACTGGGTGTGGAGGATAAAAGCAGGGAAGGCGCCGTGCCTCTCCCTGACATGGGGCACGCCAGGGGCGTGGGAAGACACTGCATTTGGTTCTGAGTGGCTGGGAATGCTGCAGCTGCAGACCCTGTCCAGGGACAGTCAGCTCTGGGGTCAGGGCTGGAGCTGGGAAAGTGGCCACTGCTTGCTGGGGAGGAGACTAGAGCAGACCTGGGCACAGCCAGGAGAGGGCTGAGGCCCAGGAGGAGCCAGGGTCAGGAGGCAAGGAAGATGACATGTGGGATGTGAATACAGAAAGAGTCCTGCGGGACAATCAAGGGGCGACCAGGATGAGGGACGTGAGCCTGCCTGCCGGCCTCAGTCAGGTGAGGAGGCCCTGGGAATGCTGCGGCTAGTGGGTGTCTGGGCGGACATCCTGCCAGGAGGTTGGCCTGAGGCTTCGTGGCCATAGTCACAACTCAGGTTCCCAAATGAGTCCCACAGAGGCTGTGAAGGGATCAGACCCCAAAGGACCCAGGATTACTGTGGCTGGTTCCACACTGCCAACCGGGCATTTGCTCACACGCTGGATCTGCACAGCTTTTCGCATGATGGGCCCTGCTCACAGCCCCCAGGCTGTACGTGAGGCTATGGTGCTGGGGTGCTCTTTGGCTTGGAGCCTAGAGGCCTCTGTCACTACCATGCGAGGTGACCTCCAACAGACCACAAGTCCTTTTTAGGGTCTCAGCTACCTTACCCTAGGACAGGCGTGTGAGGCCAGCTTCCCACCAAAGATGGGTCCTTTCAGTTCTGGTACATCTTGGCTCGATGACATGTCCTCAGCATCCCCTGACTGCCTGCTCCCCACCAGGCCACATGCTGGACACTGGGGGTCCAGAGGGTCCTTGTATCCCAGAGAAAAGGCTCATTTGAGGTAGAAAGGCCTGGGCTTGGAGACACGGGAGCCAGAACGAGGAGGCCAACGTAGGGTGTGAATGAGCCAGGGAAAGGTCCTAAGGGCAGGGGCTGGACGGGGTCTGTCTGGAGGACACAGGGAGCAGGTGCCGCCGTGCAGAATGCTTCTGAGTGAGTGACGGTCAGGGAAGAGGGCGTTTCAGACAGAGGAAGCCTTGTGAGCCAAGGCTGGGACAAGAAGTCTGCTGCGGCTGCTTCACGGCACACCAAGGCAGGCAGAGGCTGCCGACAGCCAGAGCCCCCTGGGGAGCCATGGGAAGGCCCTGAGTGGAGAGGGATGTGGCCAGAGGTGGAGCCACTGCTCCACCTGGGGGCAAAGACCCATCAGGAGTTAGCTGCTGCACTAACTCAGGCAAAGGACGGAAGCCTGGCCCAGGCAGAAGGCAGGATGGCAAGGAGGGGGGCTCTCTGTCACGGGGCTCTGGGCTGTGTGGCACCTTCTGCTCCTGCCCATCTGTTTCTTTATTCAGTGTCTTTGATCTGGGTTCATATCCTGCCTCCACTGCTTACTCATTGTGGACAAATCTCTTTGCTTTTCAGCTCCATTTTCTTACCTGCAAAATGGGGATAATAGCAGGTACATGACACATTGTTCTTAGGATCCCCCGACTTGTGTCATTCTGAACACAATGTTTGGCCTATAGTAAGCCTCAGCTATGATGCGGGCACAGTTCTACCGACCGCAAGGCCAGGCTCTACACTCGAGGATATATCTTGTACATATGATCTAATTTTAATCCTCATAAACAATTCTACAATGAAAGACTCTAATGTTTGCCATACTTTACAGATAAGAAACCAGGGCCTGTGCCCAGGCCTTTCTCCCTCAGTGAGGGGAGCCAGGGGTGAGCAGTTAGCTCTTGGCCTGGTGCCCTCTGAGCTGCAGATCACCCTTGCCTTGTCCTGTCCTCTCCAGGAGACTTGAAGGTTCTGCAGCGTGGAGAAAATTTCCACCACTGATGTCGTGAAATCAGTATGGGGGGGGGGTGCCCCCAGAGCTGGCCCAGAGCCAGGCCAGAAGAGGGGCGTGAAGCTGGGCTCACCAGCCAAAGGAGTTGTTTATGGGGTGGGAGGCTCATAAAAAATAATGGGCTGGATTTATTGTCCCCGCCTTGAGGGCCATTCCGGACCGCACAGCGCCAGGACAGGCCCTCTCCAGTAGCACCATAAATCTCCCCACTAAGCAGGAGAGCTGTTTATTCCACCGCCCGCCGGGTCTGAGTAGGAGAACCTGTAATAACACATGTCCTGCTCAGCCCTCGGGCCTGCTGGTCCACCCCAGGCAGTGCTGGGGGGCCGCTGCCGAGGCTGAGGGCCTGCTCACACCATTTCCCCTCATTTTCAACAGGAACTTCCTAGCCATGCTAACCCAACACCCAGAAACTTCCTAGCCATGCTGCCCCAACACCCATAGCTGCCAGGGCATGGCACGTTAGGGCCTCTCAAGTCAAGGCCTGGCCCATCCAAGAAGCCAACAGGAGCCCAAGAGCCAGGAACGTGGATAGGATCCTAAGCCCATCTGCGGTTGGGGTGTCTTGGGAGGACTGTGGGTCTCTGTCCATTTGAGGCTGGGAGCAGAGGAGAGAGAATCAGCTTTGGCATCAGATATCCGGGCCCTAATTCTGAAGTGCTGCCTACAGACTGGCACAGGGAAGCTGTTTTGGCTCTGGTGATGGGGACAGTGGACTCCTCCAGAGCACCTTATGCTGGCTGTGGGCATCAGACAAAGGCACAGGAGGGGATGGGGCTGCCAAGCACACCTGTAGGCTGAAACAGGACTGGGGGAAGGGCACCGGCCAGTCGGCCATGGACAAGCGAGAGCAGGAGACAGAGCTGAAGACCAGTTGGGAGGAGGACCAAGGACAGCCTGGAGGAGGGTGGTGGGAGGGCCTAGGACAGGAATTTCAGACACAGGCTTCCCCAGAGGCTGCCCCTACAGTGAGATCTCCCAGCTTTCTGTCCTGATTCAACCCCAGGGAATCTGCACCCAAAACTCCTGAGTGACCTGTGTCAAGGAGCTCCTCCCACTGTGGGCTTGCAGCGGTGGGCTCAGGACCCAGGGCAGGGTGTGCTTGGTCTCCTGGAATGCGTCTGAGGACAGCCCACTGGGGCGGGTACGAGGTACTGGACGTCACCCCCACTCACTTAGAAGCCTGAGTGCTGGTGGGAAGAAACACTTTTTTAAATTTTATTATTTATTTATTTATGAGACAGAGTCTTACTCTGTTGCTCTGGTTACAGTGCTGTGGTGTCATAGCTCCGAGCTACGGGTTCAAACTCAGGCTCAAGCAATCCCCCGCCTGAGTCTCCCGAGTAGCTGGGACTACGGGTGCTCATCACAACACCTGGCTAGGTTTTCATTTTCAGTAGAGATGGAGTCTTGCTCTTGCTCAGGCTGGTCTAGAACACCTAAGGTCAAGCAATCTGCCTGTATCAGCCTCTCAGAGTGCTGGGATTACAGGTGTGAGCCACCGTGCTGGGCCGAAGCACTTGATTTTAAAGCCCACCATGTAGGAAGCATATGCTGTGATTTGAATGTGTCTTCCCCCTCCAAAATTCATGTTGAAGGTTCATCCCCAGTGCCACAGTATTAGAAGGCTCTGCTCTCATGGATGGATTCATGGCTTGTAAAATGGCCAGAGAGACAAGGCAGGGCCTTTTGCCCTTTTGTCCTCTGCTGTGTGAGGACACAGCAGGAGGCACCACACAAGAAGCAGAGAATAGCCCTCACTGGACACTGGCTCTCCCAACGCCTTGATCTTACACTTCCAGCCTCCAGAACGTTGAGAGGTACATTTCTACTCTCGACACATTACCCTGTCTCAGGTATTTTGTTACCGCAGCAGAAACAGGCTAGGACAGCCTGCGATCTTCTGTGCAGACTGACAGAGTGAGCTCTCTCTCTAGCTCCCGTGTCCCCGGGGACGTATCTGCTGAGCCCTCCGTGTGCTGACTGGTCAGGACCTGCCTCGGGTCTGTCTCTCCTGCAGCCTGTGGGCTCAGAAAGGATCTTCCCTGGCACAAAGTCCTACCCACGGAGGTGGGATGAAGGGATCTGGGGGAGCAGTCAGCGCTGTGCAGTACAGAGGACAGGAAGGGTCCTGCCATCTCTACCGCCCTAGTATATCTACAGGGAGAGCTGACGCTCCAGGTGCTCCCAAACTCCTGACTCCAGATGAAGCCCCAATTCCTGAGCTTTTCCTCATTCCCACCAGTTGAGTGCCTGCAACAGACTCAGGGCCCTGCCACTTCCCTCTCAGCCACCCTGGGCCAGCCATCAGGAGAGGGAGAAGAGGGAGGATGGACACCTATCCTTGCATAGCCTTGGCTGGACACTTGAAATAGGTAGGAATGTAGATCCTCCAAGAGTCCCAGGTCACCAGACCCCAGAGATCCTTGCCATAAACAGAATAAGGCCCCACCTTGTCTAGAGACACCTGCCACTAAAATATTCCATACCTGTGTGACTTGAGTAACAGGCCTCTCTGAAGTGTAAATCTGAGTCAGACAGAGGACTCAGCTGGGGGTGTGCCTGCCCTGCCTGTCACCTTCCTCTCAGCCATCCTGCTCTCTACCCAGGCTACCCCCATGTGAGTTCAGATCCTGACAGCTGTCCAACAGAGGCAAATGCGATCTTCTTAAAATGGGATCAGACACTTGGGGAACAATGTGACATTTCTTCTCATTTGTGTGTCTGTCACCATGGCTGAAGCAGGATGGTAGTGAGTATCTGGTAAGGCTTCAGAGCAGGGCCCTGCAGGATAGTCCTCTGTGCAGACCCACAGGCTGTCACCAGATCAGTGCTGGTAAGAGGAGATATGATTGTGAACATCTCTGCTGATCATGATGAAATCAAAGCTATAGAAGCCCCTGAGAAAAAGGGTCTTGTTCTAACCCTGGCTGGAACACAGAGGTATGATCATAGCTCACTGAAGCCTCGAACTCTGGGGCTCAAGTGATCCTCCTGCCTCAGCCTCCTGAGTAGCTGGGACTACAGGTGTGCACCACCATGACTGGGTCATTTTTTTTTCGACTTTTTTAGAGATGGGGGTCTCACTATGTTGTCCAGGCTGGCCTCAAACTCCTAGGCTTGGGTGACCCTCCTGCCTCACCCTCTCATGTCACTGGGACTACAGATGAGCCACCGCACCCAGGTTGCCAAGAGCATTTTCTCAGCTCATTGTTGTACTGTAACTCTTAGGATGCTTGTTTACCATTTGATCCTCTTTTTGGACTGAAAGCTTGACAGGGGACCACGCCTGGGAGCCTAGGGACTAGCTGAACACCTGGCACATGAATGAATAAATGAATGAATGAGGGAATAAATGAAACAGTGACCTGTGGTCACATGGCAGGCCTTTTACAGCCCTTTCTACTCCCAAACTGGCTCTGATCAGTCTGACGGAAAGGATTCTTCGTTGAAAGAAAAGGAAAAAGTTCCTCCAAGAGGCAATACCTTCGCGGATCACAAACATGACATAAGTTGAAAAAGAGAGGAACAGTGTGGCAGGGAGAGAGAGCACGGAGATACTGGCTCGTGGGCAGCCCGAGCTCATGGCTGACAGGGCAGTGGAGGCTGGGCCTTGGCCTGGATGCGTCCCTGGGCTGGGCCTGGGCTGAGCGGGAGGTGAGTATGGGCTGTCACAGTGCCAAAACCAGCGCGGGGAACACGGAAAGGAGGGAGACTAGCTGATCCCAACGGCTCTGGGTACCCACCACCCAGTGCATGGACAAAGGAGTAGCCTGTGCCTGTCCCCAAATCAGACCTGAGTTCTGAAGACCTGAAGAAATCAGTTGCCACCCCAGGACAGGTGCCCCACTTGACCACTTCAAAGCATTTCCCTGACAGGCCTCTCCTCGCCAGAGGGACTCTCACACAGCCCACTGTGCAGGGGCCACAAGGCCATGCGGAGAGCTGGGGCAGAGAACTTAATATGCCCAAACCCAGGGCTGGCACCTGGGAAGTGGGGCCACTCAGAAGGCTAAGCCCCATGGCCAGGACCTGAGCTGACTCTGGCAGACCCAGCTCATGCATCCGGCTCCATCTAATCAAAACCAGTCTGTGTGCTTTGCTCCTGTTCAAGGGCAGGCTCCAAAGAGTTGGACAGGCCTTCGCAAGAGTCAGGTTACATGAGGCCCTGAACCATCAGCTCTTCCAGGAGCCTTGGGAATCGGAAGTCACATGCAAAACAAGCTCAGTCTCAGCATCCCCAACATGCTATGATTTTGAGCTCCAACAATTGTTATTATAGTTGACACTAATGGTGGGCAGTTGTCACAACAGACTGAGGCCCACAGAGGCAGACAACCTCCTGTCACCAGCTCTGCCCTCTTCTCCCTGACACATAGCCCGGAAGCCCTGGGATGCTGCTGCCTGTGCTCCAGGAGGTACGCAGGAGTTACCTGTTGCTTTTTAGATAGGTTTCATTCCCCAGATTTAAATATCAGGAGAGTCTATACAAAAACACTAAGGAGAAAAGGGACATTTTTAACCAACGTGCTGAGGGCTAAGGCCTCCAAATGTGTATACTCTGGTTAAATCTGGATTTCCAGGTTACTTAAAAAAAAAGAAGTCAGGATCTGGCCACGTGGGACCTTTGAGTGGGGTGAACCATATGTGCTCAAGGTTCTATACAAATCCAGGCGTGGCACAATTTATTTGCTCCCAGCCCCTGAGGTACCCATGCTCCTCTAGAAATCCCTCACGCTCCCCTCTGGCACCATCTTCCCACTTTTATTCAACTAGCTTTCCACAGTTGTCCTCTGCTTGAAATCTAAACTCCTGCTGCAGCCCAGCTCCACGTCCTGCACTCCTCTGTCTGTCGTTCACTGTGCTCCTCTGTCCTGCTTTGCACAGGTGCCTGGCCCGTTCCCACCTCAGGGCCTTTGCACATGTCCTGCCTGGCACACTCCCACAGCTCTTTCACATCATTCCATTTCAGCTCAGAGGCAGTTTCCTCAGAGCGGCCTCCAACTCACTACTCCACCCTCTTTCTTTCTTTACGAACTTCACTGCCGTCTGAGACGTGAGCCCTGCAGCGAGTGTGCCCAGCTCTGCCACATCCTAGGCTCTGGCCTCCCCCACTAGCACTCCGTCCCTGACCGGGCCTGGTGGGGTGGAGGGAGTTGGTCCCCAGCAGCTCCTGGGGACCTCATATCACCACTGACCCTACCCTATTCCTCTGGTAGAAGTCAAGTTCACATGCTCCTTAGTACAGCAAATGTGTATGGGTCAAACTAGGACCTCGCGATAAACAGGCCACGGCTGCCATCCCACAGTACTCTGGCCTCCTTCCCTGCATACGCTCCTCTTAACCAGCAGCCTCATGACTTCACTTGGAACCCTGCTTGCAGGGAAGCTGCTCTTCAGAGGACCAGAACACATACAACCTGGCAAGACACAGGCTCAGGCCACCCTGGCCTTGGGACTCTCAGCTGCTGAGAGCAGTCAGTCCTTGAAATCCCATCTCCTGCCAGGACTCCTCCTCCCACCTGCGCTCTCCCTCCCCATAAATATGCTTCTTCCACAGCCCTGATGGGCTCAGAGTCTCAGTTACATGATGAGTCTCCACCTTGGGCAGCCCTTCCCACAGTGCCACAGCTCAGAGGTCTCATGAGGAGCACAATGAGCTCCGGACTGCCCCAGAGCCACCGGGTGGAGTCTGGATGGTCCGGCCTGAGTGTCCGGGAGCCTCAGAGCTGTGTCTTCACAGCCTTGGGAACCCGGCAGTGCTGGGGATTTGCAGGCCCACCTGGTCTTTGATGAAATCCCCAAACAAACGCTAAGTCTCTAAGGAGCCCATGAACGTATTTCCACATTACCACTCTGAGCTTTGTACTTTTAAAATGTTTTTGTCGTTACTTTCTCAGGAATGGTCTTCTACTAAAAATCATGTCAGGGTCCCCAGTGTGTCACCACACAGTCTCACTGGACCCAGGGCACTTCACACCCAGGGTCTTGCCCATCCTCTGAACACCTTGCTGGGTCAATAACACATTCCCTATTTCTCGGATGAGGACGCTGGGATCAGAGCAGGTAGTGGAGCTGCCTGAGGACGGGCTCCCGGCCAGGGAGAGGAACTGGACTCACTCCCTAATCCAGCTTACCAGGAGCCCATCCTGGGCCCTTTCTTTCCTCCCCACCTCCCAGGCGAGCCCCTCCACAGGCCTCTGCTGGTGCCACCTGCTTACAGGAGGCCTCTCCATGCCCTTGAGCCTCCCGCACCTCCTCCTGTCAAGGGCCAGTGGTGGGAGGGGCTTTGGGCAGGGCAGGGGGCCAACCTGGCCTCCTTCCTTTCATTCACCCATGGACCGCTCAGAACTCCTAGCTGGGGAGCCTGGGCTTTAGCCTCTGCCCACACGGCTGCTCTGTGGCAGCACACAGCCCTGCCCTGGGAGTCTGCACCCTGCCATTATCTCAAGTAAGAGAAGCCTTTGTGCCTTTGCAAACGCTGTTTGCTTTGCTTGGAAGCCTCTCTCCTCCAAGCACATGTGTCCTGGCTTCTGGCCAGCTCTTCCACCACTTCATAGCTCTGATGTCCTGGTCCCAAACTCCAGAATTTGACCACTAACGCCCTGACACCAAGTACATTCACTGCTGGGCATGGCGGAGGCCAGTCTCCATCCCAGCCTGGTCTGTCCCCTGTCTGGCCTGTACTCTAGCCAGTGGAGTGTCTTCCTGGGGCTTTCTGTACCAATCTAGGCTGGTGTGCCATCCTACTGGCCTCCAGAGGATAGCAGGCTCCTGACCACAAGGACCCTCTGCTGGTTAGGGACCCAGTTAACACAAAACAGCTGTTGGTGCTGCCATAGTCACAGAAATGGGGACACTGGCATGCAGCCTGGGTAGACCTTGAGATGGCCTGTAGAAGGGGACCATAGGAAATGGGAACCCACTCTTCCTGGCCACAGTCAGCCCACAACCCAGAAAGAGAAATAGCTTTTCTGGGTCACACCTGCCCCACCTTGTCTCCACACAAACATGAGAACACCAACTCGGTGCAGCAGGCAGAGGGAAGGGGCTGGAGGAACTTCCGTGCAGATCTAGCACCAGGAGCACAACACAGGTATTTAGGCCACTGCCAGGATTCCCTGCCCTGACCCTGAGGGGCCTTGGCATCAAGACACAGACATGGGGTTGCCAGGGGCGCCCATTTCTTTGAGGGGACAGCCTGGTCAGCTCAGCCCATACTCACCATTGGAGCGGTGGATGCAGGTGTGCTGGTTGTCACTGAGGAAAAAGCCACTGTGGCACTGACACTCGTAGCTGCCCATGGCATTGACACAGATCTGCTGGCAGCCACCATTGTTGTCCTGACACTCGTCCACATCTGTGAGAGGAGGGGGTGAAGAGAGAAGTTAGAAGTCAGGAGGGATGGGCTACGGGGGACTGGAGGCAATGAGTCTCCCAAGAAGGCACTGAAGGGGCCCCAGAGGGATGCCGTGCCCTGGTCTGCAGGGGTACCCCATGGAGACTCTGCAGGGGTACCCTACACTAGTGCTCCGCCATGCTGTATACAGAGGGACTGCCAGAAGTGGCCAGTCACCATGGCTGCAATGCCAGCCGATCCTTAGCACTGCTCTAAGCATCTCACCTGCATTAACTCCTTGGCTCCCTCAGCAAACTTATAAGTCAGATCCTTGTATCAGCCCATTTTATAGATGAGGAAACTGAGATAGAGAGGCAAAGTTGATTGTTGGAGGTCTCACATATAGTATGTGACAGAGGCAGGAGTTAAACCTGGTGGTCTGACTCTCAAACCAGGGCTCTCAACTGATGGTCCCAGACTTTCCCTCTCCAGGAAGACAGAGCAGCCCACACCACCTCCCCCCATTGCACCAGCTACTCTCCCCCCAGCAGCCTCACCAGCCAGCACCACCACCTCCTCCTTCAGCCACCTCAGCCAGCAGCATAAGACCTGGGTGCCAGAGGCTGCAGGATAAGGCAACACCCAAGGCTTTGTGTCCTCCAAACTGATCCACAAGCCTGGGGATGGGAAGTTTTTTAAAAGATCCTGCTCTCTGGTGCCGAGAGAGGCATGGAAGGCTGCCTGGAGGTCTTTCCCACTCTGCAGCAAAGATAGACCTCTGGGATGACACTGGTTTTTGACCAGAGGCTGCTGGCACAAAAGGTGTTATTGGCTGAAGAGTCTTTATGGAGCTCTGGTCTTGAGCAGACGGCATGTTTCAGTTAGAGTCACAACCCTACTCTGCCAATTTGTTTCACAGAAGAAGGGCTTCTTGAACCTCAACGCTCCATGACCATATTGTTGTTTTAATAGGCAAATCCATAAAACCACAAAGGCAATATGAGCTACTGGCTGTTCCTGGCCAATCCCTGGCCTTGAACACACACACACACACACGCTTGCACATGCACACACACTCTTTGGCACTGAGCTTTTTTTTTTTATACAGTTCTTTTTAGTGCAGACATCATTTACTATTTGGACCAGAAAGATGTGGAAAGGTAAAGTCAGGTACAGTGACCTGCAGTGAACCAGGAGAAGACTCAGCTTGGGAGCCATCTCAGCTGGGTCCTATTTAGGCTCACGGACAGCAGACCACTTTACCACCCAGGAGACTGCGTGGCTGCCTTTAAGGCCCACTGTGAGGTCTTTATTCTCTTGCAACCTCAAATGTCAACTGTGCAGCAGGCAGAGAAGAGAGGCCATCAGCAGTTACAGCTAAAATGGTAAAGGTGGCTCTTGCTGAGAGGAGCCATGTGATCGACCTCTCCCCTAGTCTGCTGAGGGGAAGTCTGGATGTACAGACAGGGGCTATTCTGGGTACCCTTCACTCAGCAAAGTCTTGGTCATAGCTCCCTAAAGGCCCAGGGCCAATGTCACCTCTGCTGGGGAGATCCCTGAGGTGTGGCTAGTATCTGCTTCGGAGGATTCGTTCCCAGGCTGCATTGGACCACAAAAGCGCCGTGTCCTATTCATCCTCCTGAAAACACACATCGACAGCATGTGGGTGTTTATTAGGTGCCAGGCTCCATGCATCCTCCCAGCAGCCTGTGTGGTCCATCGGTCTACCGACTCCACTTTACAGGTGGGGACATGAGGCAGAGAGCTGAAGGAACCGGAGCAAAGTCACACAGCGGGTGCTGTGGGCCCCGTGCTGAGCTGGATGTGCCTGAGTGTTCAGCCTAATGTTGTGAAGAACTGGCCACTCCCAACAGGAGGGGGAGTCTGGGTGTCAACTTGAGCACATGCAGGTGAGCCCCCCATGCAACCTGCCTCATAGCTAGCACCAAGAATGACCCAGCATTCCTGGAGTTAGTCCCACCTCTGGCCCCAGAAGATCCTGCAGAGGCACCTATGCCCACTTTTTCTTTTTTTTTTAGACAGAGTCTCATTCTGTCACCCTAGGTAGAGTGCAGCGACGTCATAGCTCACAACAACCTCAAACTCTTGGGCTTAAGCAATCCTCCTACCTCAGCCTCCCAAGTAGCTTGGACTACATGCAATTGCCACTATACCAGGTTAATTTTTTTGTTTTTAGTAGAGATGGGATGGAGTCTTGCGCTTGTGGGCTGCTCTTGAACTCCTGAGCTCAAGCAATCCACCTGTCTTGGCCTCCCAGAGTACTGGGATTACAGGTGTGAGCCACTGTGCCTGCCCTACCTACACCCACTTGATCTCATCATCAAGTGTGTGCCACAGGCAGCTGTCCCCAGACTCAGTCTAGTCCCTCTCAAACCAGAACCACTGCCCTTCTTCCTGTGGTTGTCAGCCTCTTTGCTCTGCACCCTGGCTTCACAACCCTAGCAAACAAAATACATACAGATCCTCAAATGCTGAATTCATGGTGCAGAAATGCTACCTTGACCCTGCCACAAATAAGCTCCCTGGTGCCACCCATCTGCAGCCATCTGGCCTGGCCCAGCTCCTCACTTCTTTGAAAGCTACGAACCAGAGGGCAGTTGACATAAAGCATCTACAAACCCTTGATAGCCTGGCAGGGTGGCTGGGCCTTGGGACAGGGCTACTTACACTAGTGGTGAACAATGACTCACCAACGCTTATGAATAATTGGAAACAAATGCCAGGCCATGTAAACATTTCTTTTCCCCACTCCCCAATGACAAAGCCCAAGATTAAGTATGCTGGAAGAGGGGGCTGCCTCTCTGCACCATTTTTCCACTGTAGCCCCAACTCAGGCCTCCCCTTTTCTCCCCAACCACTCCAGCCCCAAGCAGAGTGGGGGAGGGTGGTGAACAGACCCCTCTAAGCAGCCTGAGGCTGCTACCGACATCTCTAAGGGCCAGACTAGGGACTTGGGGCTCCACTCATATCCCTTTGTACCTCTGTGTCTCTAGCCCTCCAAACAGGACCCTTGGTAAGGTGTGAGGAGTGTCTACCTGGGGCAGTTGGACCAATGAGGTGGCTGCCCATGAGCCCAGGACAGAATGGATTCATTTGGAGGCCCTGCCCAGGCCTGGCAGGGTGCTATGATAAATAGCCCCTTGGCCCTCTCCAAATTGTGTGGCAAGCCTAGCACACTCTGCCCATGGTCCCCCAGTACTTGGCATACTCCGGTTGGGAGGTGTGCCCTCATGGCAAGAAGGGAGTGAGATGCCCTGAGTTCTGACTCATTCTGCCCTGTAGCCTACTGATTGTGCCCAGACCTTGTCCACAGGAAGTGCTCCCAGAGCTTCAGGGAACCCTCTTGGAGCGCCCATGGCATGTGCAGACCTCTTTCTTCTCTGACCCGTGGAACTGGCTGCTCTGTGCACTGACGTGTGCCACATGGCCAACCCTGGGCTGGCACACAGCAATGAGTGCCCAGGCTGGCTGGGTGGGGCACAGGTAGGTGCTCAAGAGGCTCCACACCCGGCATGTTATTATCATACCTGGGTCTCAGATGAGAAAACTAAGGCCCAGAGAGAGGAAGAGATGTGCCCAAAGCTATAAAAAAAGGCAGAGGGGGCCTGAAGCCCAGGAAGTCCCAATTCTCACTCTAGCCTCATGTGACTCAGTTCCTCTGATAGAGGACACCGCAGGCCCAATCATGGTGGTAGGGTGGAGCTACCCAGGCATTCCTCCTTATAACACCCCTCCAACCTCTCCAAAACCCTCCTCTGAAAACACACACCCTCCTCTGTGCCAAGCTCCCTCCTCTGTGTAATCTTCCCTGTGCCCAGTGGAACTCAGTCCACTCTGGCTTCCAGACCCTGCTCTGCCTGGACCAGAGGGCTGGGTTTCCTGTCCCTGCTCTGGAGTGAGGACAGCCATAAGACTCCTTTATATACCTACTTCTAGCAGAGGGCTGGGCCGTGAGAGGGTACTCGAGGGCCAAACTAGATGGCACACACAGTGCTGGGGAACTCCTACCCCCTGGAGGCCAGGCCAGTAGGGCATAGCACTGTCAGGGTCCCCCAGGCGCATAGAGGACTCACCTGACACTCTCGGCAGCCTGCCCACCTCTCTGGCTACTCTCCAGTGCGCATGCACACCCTCTTCTGAATAGCCTGCCCCACTCCCTCCATCCAGACTCAAGTTCTTCTGGCCCTTCTAAATCCACCGGAAACATCTTTGTTCTTCACTCCATAGACACAAAGCACCTAATACGTGCTACACTTGCAGTAAGCTGCCAGCGACACCATGGAGCACGCTGGTTAAGTCCCTACCCTCATCAAACTGCTGTGTATTGGAGCAGGACACAAGACGGGAAGCTTCCTGGAAGAGGTGGTGTGGGCGTGGGGCTGAGGAGGGCAGGGAGACTTACAACCTGAGGCTGGAGGAGTCTGGAGGAGCAGGAGGTGTTCTGAGAACAAACGCAGGGCAGAGCCCCGCTGGGTAAGGGCCTGTGCCCAGTCCAACAAGACAGGTGTTCTGGAATGGACTAGGGAGGAGTGGCTGGCTGGGTCCTGAGTGTTGGGCTAAGGTGAGTAGGACAGCTGGGCCTGAGCGTAGAAGGAAGTGTAGAGTTAGGCTCTTGCTGCCCTATGGTCTGCACCCTGTCCTAGGGAGACCCCACAGGGCTCTCCAAAACTCAGCTTCCAGGCAAGTCCTCACACTAGTCCAGCTGGCAGAGGGGACAGCCCTTACAGAAGACATCTATGCCGCCTGATAAACAGGGACTGAGCCTGTGCATTGAGGACCCTGAAGGGGCCTGTTTCCAATCCAGGATCACTAAGAGGACCCCGGGAGGGGTGGGGGGAGTTTCTGAATCCTGCTGACAGCTTACAGCCCTTCATCTTTATTTATGATCACAGTTCAGTGTCCCCAGAAGGCAGGGAGCTTGCTGAATAGCATAGGGGTCTAGAAAAGAGGTCTCACGGGTTCTGGGGCAGATTCTAGGTATCAGAGTCTAGGGCAGGGGTCCTCAAACTGCGGCCCGTGGGCCACATGAGGCAGTGTGATTGTATTTGGTTTTGTTTTGTTTGTTTGTTTGTTTACTTCAAAATAAGATATGTGCAGTGTGCATAGAAATTTGTTCATATTTTTTTTCTTTAAACTATAGTCCGGCCCTACAAGTCTGAGGGACAGTGAATTGGCCCCTTGTTTAAAAAGTTTGAGGATGCCTGGTCTAGGGGATCCTCTCCACTGGCAAGAGACTGGAAGGATGCAGAGTGGAGAGTGGACCATCCAGGCCCAGCTCTGTGAGGTCCTTCACTGCTGCCTGGACCAGCATGGTCACCCTCGGGGTGAATGTGCTCCCTCCTTTAATGCACAAATGCATCTGTGATTGTGTGAATGCTGGAGCCCCTAACTCGTCTGGACCGGGGGCGGGACAGACAAGGGTGCTGGGAAGGGATAGGAGGCAGAACCTTGGCTGGTCCCTGCCTCAGGAGGCCTTCAGCTGACAGGGTTGGGTGACACCCAAAGAAATAGATGATTCCTGTGGATCATAGAGTCCACGCACCTATGATCTATGTGGAATCATGGATGCGTGGACTCCCTGAAGGCTGCTCCCGCTGGGCAGAGAGTTCCCTAATGAGAACAAATGTCAGCCAGCAGAGCTGGGGAGGGCAGAGGTGGGAAGAAGGGAGGGAGACAAAGAAGGCTGAGTACCTGGAGGGTGAAAGGGGTCTCACCCTAGCCAGCCATCCAGGCCTGAGAGCCCTCCTGTCCTTGAAGAGCTGCCCTCTGACCAAGGTGAGGGCTTCTCACCTCACCACCTGTCCCTACACTGTGGCATAAGCCTGGGAGGTGCCTGGGTCTCTAGGCCTCCCAATCCTCCCACGGCACCTCCCACCTAGAGGTGCCTGTGTCTCTAGGCCTCCCAATCCCAATCCCTCCCTCCCTCCCAATGCCTTCTCCATGGCAGCAGCCACTGTGACAACCCTAGTTGGAGCAGCACATGGCATCTTGGCACGAAAGTTCAAGTCCCAATGGGGTCTCTGGGACCCCAGTGGTGTGCTGCATGAGCACAGCTCTGACTGCCAGGTTGGGGCGGTGGCCCTCAGCTGTAACTCTTGTCCACTTCCACTCAGGTTTTCCCTCCTCGTGGGCACAGGCCATGTCTCCCCAGCTCCCTGCAGCTGCTAAGGGGTCATGACTGGGATGGGGCTCATACACTGTGACTCACATGGTTGTTTTCCAGCAAGAAGGGTTTCCAGAGCTCATGCCCCAGGCTGTAGGTCACTCAGTTTCCGAAAGGCCTGTGCAGGCAGGACTGCGGTTGGCCTGTTAGGTCTGCTTTCTGGCTCAAGGTGCTGATGTTTGTTTTCATTAATAGCTGGTTGTTTGTCCTACTTTGAACCAAGAATCCAGGTTTGCAGTTATTTGTAAGAACAAAAATTACTTCTGGATCCAGCTTTGATTGCTTTGTGTTTCCCATGAATGTTTCACAATTTGAAACAGACTCTGCCTGGACGCCACCCATGTTTCCATGGCTGTCAAGAGCCTACTGTGCGTCAGGCCCTGCACTGGCTCTGTCGCCCCAGCTCCCAGCGAGGGTCTGCAGACAGAGGCAGAGGCTCCTGGCCCATCTTGGGAACCAGATCAAACTCCAGCAACACTGAGTGCTCCCACCTGGTCCCTGAGGGCCGTGGCCCCAGCCTTCCTCTGGCTCCTTTCAGAAGGGTGGCTTAGGCAGAAAAGCCTCTTGGCTATCGAGCGGCTCTTGCAAAATTGCATTTGATGAGTTAAGTGTAAATAAATGAGAACCAGATGGATTAGATTTTGGGTAAAACACACATGGGTCCTACCGCATTGGGGCCTGGGTTCTGCCGGATCCAGACACTCCCGAGCTCTCAAGAGCTGCTGGCACAGGCAGACGGGAAGCAGACTGGGGTCTCCTGGGCCCTGTCTGCTTCCTGGCCTGGGCATCAGCTGGAGCCTTTCCTGGGGCTCCTGACTCCCCAGAAGGCCAGCTGTGTACAGAAGACACAGGGTCAATGGCTGCAGCCCCCTGGGCAAGGCCTGTGTCCAAGGCACGCGGATGGTGAGGTCTGCTTGGCTGAGCAGCAGGCCCTTGCTCACACAAAGGTCCAGTGGGCCAGTCCAGGAGAGGCCAAGCTCTGCTGGAGCCTACTGGCCATCAGGGCCTGCTCGCCATGCGCCCCCACCTGAACCCTGCCTCCCCCACAGCAGCACATCGCTGAGGAAGGGCAGTCTGGTGCCAAGGGCAGACTGCTGACCACTCCTCCTTGGGATGGCCTGCATCCTGCTGCCCTGTGGCACTACCTATGGGACCTGGCTCTTGCCCATACGTCCGGTCCACTTACCACCTGGCTGTCCAGCTAAAAGGTGCTCAAAGCTGGCCCAGAGCTGGACACAGAGCTGTGCACGTGGTCTGCTCCGAGGGAGAGGCTCTGCACATGCCACATCTTTTATTTCTCGATATTTTTTAATCGAGATGGAATTCACACAGCACAACATTCACCTTAGCGTGCACATGCCTCAGTGGTTTTTAGTACGTTCACTGTGTTGTGCAACCATCCCACTGTCTAAATTCTGGAATATTTCCATCATTTTGAAAAGAAGCCCCAGGCCCACTCTCATCTAATACTAACTCCTCCTTCCCTCTCTGCCATCCCCTGGCAACTGCAGTCTACTCTATGTCCCCCCGGATTTGTCTATTCTGGATATGTTGCGTAAACAGAATCATATCATACTTGTCATTTTGTGACGGGCTTCTTTTACTTAGCAAGTGTTTTGAGCTTCATCTGTATACACACATGTCAGTACTTCACTCCTTTTTATGGCTGAATAATATTCCATGGTATGAACAGACATTCACCAGCTGATAGGCAGCTGGGTATTTCTACTTTTTGTCTGTTATGAATGATGCCATGAGCATTCACGCAAAAGCTTCTGTGTGGACCCTGCTTTCACTTATCTTGGGTACATACCTGCCAGTATCATCATTAGGTCACACGGTGACTATGTTTAACTTTGTGAGGAAACGCCAACTTTTCTACTTTGCATTCTTACCTGCAGAGTACAAGGTTTCAAATATCTCCATATCCTCCTCCACACTTGTAATTTTCTGTGTGTGTTTTTTTAATAGCCATCCTAGTGAGTGTGAAGTGGGATCTCATGACGGTTTCAATTTGCATTTCCCAAACTGCTAATGATGTCCAGCATCTCTCCATGAGCTTAGTGGCCATTTGTGTGTCTTCTTTGGAGAAATGTTTATTCAAATCCTTGGCCCATTTTTAAATGTGTTGTTTTGAGTTGTCAGAGTTCTTTTTATGTCCCAGACACTGGACCCACAGCAGATGTGACTGACACATACTTTCTTCCAGGCTGTAGACACCTCCTCCTTTACAGGAGCCTTGGGCAACACTAGCTCCCTGCTCTGTGCAGGTGTGGGGACCAGGCCCGTGGAGGCTTGTGTTCCCCAGGGGCTCTGCCTTTTCCCCATCTACATTCTGTTTCTGGAAGATTTCACCCTGTCCCGTGGCTTCACCAGTATACACTTGTCAATGCCACCCCAAACCTCTAGGCCTCTCTGCTCCATCACCCTCCAAACTTGGTCATCAACAGCAGACCTAGTGCTCAGGCAGTTTGTAACTGTTTGCTCCGTGAACAAAGGGACCCATGCGGGGAGCCTCAGTAAGTGGGTGCAGCTCAGCGTGTCCTCTTGCTTTGTTGGGACCCTCACTTATATGAGGGCCGAAGTCTTCCACTACGGAGAAGCTATTCTAGGTGCAGGCAGTGGGTGGAGAAGGGAGGTGCCTGGAGACCCAGAGGGATCCCTGCCTGAAGGTCACCTCGCTGACTTCCATCTAGGCCACTTGGGCAAGACCAGCTCCCCCTCTAACCTCTAAAGCAGCGGTTCTCAACCTGTGGGTCATGACCCACAGGAACTGTATTAAAGGACCTCAGTATTAGGAAGGTTGAGAACCACTGCTCTAATGCGTGGGCAGGGGAGGAGGCCGTGAGATCCCCTTCCTGTGGCAGGCATTTTTCCGGCAGTATCTCATTTAACCTTGGCCCAGGGCGGAAGCAGCCTGCCTGTGGTCCCCAGCCCTTGAGGGACAGAGCTGGGATGGAAGCTGGAGGCTTTCATCTTACCCTCAGGCCTCTGACAGCACAGCTGTGAGCATGACCCTGGCTGGACATCTGTGGGACGTACTCGAGTTTTTAAAAATATCTTTTGATGGGGGTAAGAATGGAAGACTGGAGAGAAGAAAGGAGGAAAACTAAACAAACAAATCACGGAACCAAAGTGAGAAGCTCTAAGAAAAGAGGGTAGAGGCTCTGGCAGGATTCTCACTGAACAGCTGCAGAACTGAAGCAGGCCAGCTGGAGGCGATTACCTGCCCTGGCAAGAGAGTCCCTTCCTTGCATAATAAAAACTCCCTTGAACCAAGGAGGGGCCCTGGAGCTCCCCATGACTCCCCAGTTGACACGACTCCCTTCTCTGACCAGTCCATCCCACGTGACTCTACCCAAGTTGATCAATTTCTTCCCAGCATAAATTCCCCAGTCTTAGTCCTATTTGGAATTCTGAACCTTTAGGCATTAATTCTTCCCAATGAAACTTGGTGATCTCTCCCACCTTCCAGCACTGAGTGTGAAATCCAAGCCTTTCTACTTGCCAGGCTGCCCTGGCCTTCCGTTCTCTTCCTCCTCCTCCCTTGCACCCTCCACTCGCACACCAGTCCCCTCCGGAGAGGACTTGGGGACTGTGAGGGCCCTCAGCACACCTGACTGCAGCCACACCCTGCCCCAGGCATTTGGCCTCCTGCCTGTGTCCTGTGAGTTTCTTAACTGGGCCCAGCCGTCCCTCACTGGCAGGCTCTGGGGTGGATCATTCGACAACACTCAGGACTCAGAAACACTTCGTGTCATTAGAGTTGGCACCTCTGAGGAAGCGGCCGACAGAGGGTCCTAAGAGGGCAGACGGGGACTGGCTGTGGGCACCAGGGAGCTTTGTGGAAAGGGGGCACTTGAACTTGGCTGAAGCACCAGGGTGACCACACACCTCCCCGTGGCCAACCCCAACCTCTCCAGTCTTGCGCCTGTGGCCACTTTCTTTCCACCTTTTTATACCCTACTGTCCCCCAGCCCCCGTCTACAATCCTATCTGGGGAAGCCTTTCCCAACTCTAGGCTCTGCACAGGCTGTTCCTGTCTCCTAAAATGTAAAATGGCCCCCTCCCCCCCCACCTCCACCATTCCAGAAGAGCGAGTGGCCCACCTGCCCCATCCCTCTGCACACACATCTGGTGTGGATTACACAAAGGATGCCATTTCGAGAGCATTTCTGCACGTGGCCTGGGAGCCCCTGGGGATGAGAAGTCACATCCAACTGACCTCAGAACCCCTACCTGGCAGAAATGGGCACACAGGGGGCACGTCCTGACAGAGAGGAGTCTGGGCACTTTCACTGTACCTACCAGACTGCCTGCTGGCTCCCCATGTCCTGAGTTTTGGTGACATTCCCACATTTCGGTGACAAGATTATGTATCAACAGTGAAGAAAGTTCTGCCAGAGTGCCGCGGGCCCAGCAGCACAGCAGCATCAATGTGAAGATCACGACCATGTAAAGCTCTGCCCAAACCCATACAGCATCGGACGTAGACACCCGGACATGGAAACTGTTGATCTACTGGGGTGGTGAGATGGTGGGGGGTTGTTTTCTGCCTTTTCTCTTGATTTCTCTGTTTCTGTATAATTATTACATGTGTGGAAGATGGATAAGTAAACAGACATTTGCAACTCAGTCTAAGCCTGGCTGGCCCAGCTGCAGGGGTAGCAGAGTGCAGGGAGGGGGTCACTGCCCAGGGCCCCAGAGAAGAGGCACAGAAGGAAGGACTGGAGTGCTGGGGTAGGGAGGGGACGGGATGTGCAAAGGCCCTGAGGGCATGGGGCACCTGGGCACAGGTTTAGTATTTAGTCTGCTGGAGGTGAGAGAAGGAAAGCTGGAGTGGCCGGCAGGGGCCAGGTCATGGTGGGGAGTGGCCGGCAGGGGCCAGGTCATGGTGGGGAGTGGCTGGCAGGGGCCAGGTCATGGTGGGGAGTGGCCGGCAGGGGCCAGGTCATGGTGGGGAGTGGCCGGCAGGGGCCAAGTCATGGGGGGCCGGCTGCCAGGCTGAGGGAGCCAGACCAGGAGTGGCCGGCAGGGCCCAGGTCATGGCGGGAAGTGGCCGGCAGGGGCCAGGTCATGGGGGGCCGGCTGCCAGGCTGAGGAAGCCACACTGCTCCAGTAATCACGGGGGTCTGCATCAATGTTTGGTCTCAAATGACTCCACTGGCCAGCAGATGAGCCAAGGGGAAGACGAGCCCGTGGGACCCTCACCCTGCCATGACAGCAGCACCTAGGAGGCCACTAAAGATCTTGGACCAAGCAGCTGGGCTGCTGCCATGGCCGCCCACTTCCACAAACACAGAGCGCCAGCCGGGCACAGGATGTCTCTGCGGGCAGTCTATTTCCAGCCACATGTGGCTGGGGTGAGGTGGGTGACAGGGAGGGGTGCTGGGACGGCCTGGTGCACAGGGCTGGCTAATGGCCACTATAAATGGCTTGATTGTGTTCTGCTGGTGCTGGGGAGAAGTCACTGCAGCATCTGCCAGATGCAGCCCGGCCTAGCAAACGTCCAGGGTGACCCCAAATGCCACACAGAACCCAGGCTGCTCCAAGACAAGCAAGACTGCTGGCGGAGGATGTGCTGGACTGGGGACTCTGGGACCCCCTCCTTTGTCACTAACGTCACTTTTAGTGACAGGCTCCAGGTCTGGTTTGCAGCATATGTTTTGGTAGTAGGATATTTTCAAAGAGCCTTCACAAGACACTTTTTTGTTTATTTCTCAGAGTTATGACCCACCCCTTGGCACGGGGATTGCGGACAGGGACAGATGAAGCAAGTGTAAGCAGCGGCGTTTTTCTTTGCTGTTTATGGACTTGGCATTCTCTGCCCTGGGACAGAGCTGGACTTCTTCCCCAAGCCATCAATACAAGACCTGTCTAAGTGGGGCTGGCACCAGGCTACGTGACATCAGATTTTAGCTCAGAGAAGGGAGGATAGGTCTGACCATTAACAAACACCTCTTCTAGTGGGAAGGGTGGCCTCATATGGAGATGCAGACCCTGACCGGAAAGGCCGGATGAAGGGAGGGGGCGGGGGAAGGAGGTGAGTGCTCCCAGTGCCCACTGTACACCACCGTTCTTTCCCACAGACTACCTCACTGAGCCCCTAGAGGTCTCTCCCAGGAGTATCATCACACCTTCTGTCCAGGTAAGAAAAGTGAGTGCAGAGAGCTGCCCCAAACCAGCAGCTAGGAGGGGAGCAGGAGTCAAGGCCCAGTGCTCCTGATTCCCAAGGCCATGCTCTCCCTGCATCTAGACAGAGGCTGGAACAGCAGTTCTCAACCTGGGGGTTGAACGGCCCTTTCACAGGGGTTGCCTAAGACCATCCTGCATATCAGCTATTTACATTACAATTCACAATAGTAGCCAAAATTACAGTTATGAAGTAGCAATGAAAATAATTTTATGGTTATTTTGCAATGGTGGTATGGCTCACCACAACATGAGGAACTGTATTATAGGGTCGCGGCATTAGGAAGGTTGAGAACCACTGGGCTAGAAGGAGCTGGAGATGTGGGCAGGCCATGGGAGGAGGCTGGGAGACTGCCAGCAGACCTCCCTAGGCTTGAGGGCGTGATGCTGTGCCTAGCGGCAGGCCCAGGCCCCACCATTCAATCCTGCTCCTTGATGCTTCTGCCCTCACCCTGCCACTTGCCTACCACTCTATCGCCAAGCCAGCCTGTCCTGGGCCTGGTGTCTGCAAGACTAAGTCCATCCAGAGCTCAGCAGTCTAGGAGTTCCCAAGGAAGGCAGGGAGAGCCACCCGGAGACACCCAGTATCAGTCCTGGGAGCTCAGTGCTGAGCTGGGGGGAAGGGACGTGTGCAGCTCAGAGAGCCACCCGGAGACACCCAGTATCAGTCCTGGGAGCTCAGTGCTGAACTGGGGGGAAGGGACGTGTGCAGCTCAGAGAGCTTTCCTTGGGCTGGAGCTCAGTCTTGGCGGGTAAGGAGGGTCAGCCAAATAAAGCACTAATTACGAGGTTGGGGAAGGACAACTGGGGCAGAAAGAACAGCAGGTGCAAGGAAAGTGTGGAGAAGGGTGGCGGTTAGGGAGAGGAAAGTCATCTCATACGCCAGCGGTTACCGTTCTGAGAACCCAGGGGAGAGAGAGACAGACAGGGACTGGGCCTTGGTGGGACCAGGAGGATATAGGAAACAGCTTAGTCGCTGCCCCTGGAGCCAAATCATATGAACACCATGCTACCAAGTCACTAGATGCTGGAGGGAGAGGGCTCTGGTGGGGCAGCTGGCTGGGGGGTTCCAAACTGCTCCTGGGGCTGTAGGGACCTTTTGGAGTGGAGACAGGCTCCACGTGAGTCCTGCCTCCCAGGCCAACAGTTCTGCTTGAAAAGCCTGGCTCTGCTGTTCCACACTAACCCTACCAAGTTAATAGTCCAGAGCCTGGCTTCTGGCCCATCGTCTTTCACTCCAGCCCCCACCCAACCCCTCTGTAAGAACCAACCTACTGTCCTCACCAATCCCAAGCTGGCAGGGGCATGAAGTTGTGGAAGGCCTCTGCACCCCCAAAACACAACCAGGTCTGAATCAGTCTGCCTCCCTGTACCTTACATGGGATCTCCCTATTTTTGTAGTGATTTGGGGGAAGAAGAAAGCTTGTTTATAAAGATGCACAGAACTGTCCACTGTGGTTTTCTCAGGCCAAAGAATTTCCATCAGATTAACAGCTGTGGAAGGCTGAGAGAAGTAGGCTGAATCTGACTTGTGCTCTCATGGCAAATCCCTGCAACCAAGCATGTTTCGGTCACCTGAATGTGGGCCAAGAACGGGGAAAAGTGGGGGGTGGGTGGAGGTGGGCACGGAGGAAGAGAACAGGAAGAAACAGCTTGTGTTTACCTTAGAAAATGTTGGTGTTTATGGAGTAACTATATGACTGTCTGAAATTGTTTAGTTTTGCCTTAAAACATCCAGCATTTTTTTTTTTTCCCAGCAAGAAATGCATTTAAGCAGTTAAAGTATAAAGACAAATAAACATAAGCAGCTCGAGCCTTCACTAGAGGGTTCCAGAGAGCAACACATTGTCTCCAGCTGTCCCGTGGGATGAGAGGGGCGCCTTCGAATGGGCGGAAGTGGCTCAGGCCCTCTCGTCCTGCCAGGGCCAGCCCAGCCCAGTGCTGGAGAGCTGGGGCTGCCCTGCCGGCGTGCAGCAGCTGAGGCGTCTGCAGGGGTCTTCCCCACCCAGGTGCAGCTGGGCCCCTGCCCTTCCCCTTCCACTTGGCAGTCTCCAGGGTCACTTGCACACCCGTGTCCTCATCTGATCCTAAGGGACTGGGATTGTCCATGTTTCACAGAGACCCTGGCAAATGAAGTGATATGTCCTAGGTTATAAAACAAGTGCAGGGCAGCGCTGGGATTTGAAACTCTGTTGTCACGTGGTGCCACGGTCAGTGGACGATGGCGAGAAGTGTGAGAACCAGTGCGGGAGGATGAGGACGCTTGCTGGCCCGGGGGTAGGGATCGCTGGCCTGTCAGGAGCATCCCATGGGATGGGAGGGGCAGGTCCCAGCCAGAGGCCTTTCCACACAGCCCAGGGCCCGGCTTTGTCCCCTGAACATTTGCCGGCTCAAAGATACATCCATTTTCTCTGAAGTGTGTTCTGACTTGGCACACCAGGAGTAAGTGATGAACAGACAACTCGCATGGCTGAGCCCTTGCTACGCACCAGGCACATGGTACATGTGTAACAAGCTCACCCCTTAGGCCTTTGCGTCGTCCCCCCACCTTCCAGAGAGGGATACAGAGGCCCAGAGAAGGTAAGTTACTTGCTCCAGGTCACAACAGTAAGTGACGGATCCAGGGTTGACAGCCAGGCAGGATGACTTCCTGTCTCTTTGAGGATCAGAAATAATGTCATCCACCTCCTAACTATGAGCTCCCAGCCAGGGGAATGGCACAGGGCAGCTGCCCACAGAATCTTTGTGAAAGAAAGGTGTGAATGTTAATATCTCTGGCTTCCAAAGCCATCGAGGAGCTGACCATTCTCATATTATCCCCGGTCTGACTCCTCCGCACACTTCGGATCTAGTATGCTGTTTCCATTTGGATGGCTATTTATCATTCAAACAGACTCTAGAATCCTGCACCCCCACCCCTACCCCCAAATCTGTCCCCTTCAGCCTGTCCCATCTCAGCCCTGGCAGCAGAGCCACACAGAAGCTCAGCAGTGATCCTCTCTCCCTCTCACCCCTCACTTCTCTTCCATCGGCCATTCCCATTGGCTGTTTTCAAAATACATTGAGTTCGCTCATTCCCTCCTACCATTGTCACCTGAATTGAGCCACCAGCGTCTCTGACCCAGACTGCTGTGGCGTCTACCAGCTCAAGCCACTCCACCTCCTACAACCTGTAACATATCTCTACCCAGCAGCCAGAAAGGTTTGTTATTAAGGTGTCAATCAGAACAGGACAACCCCTGGTGAAAATGCCCCATGGCTTCCCAGGTAACTTGGAATAAGATCCAAACTCTTTTCTTGCGGTTCCAGGGCCCTGTGTGGCCAGGGTGCACCTGTCTCCCCGATTCACCTCCAGCCCCTCTGCCTCATTCCTGATCTTCCAGGTGCACTGACCTGTCCCAAAATTCATTTAGCTCATCCCGACTGCAAGGCCTCTGCACTTGTCCCCCTCTGTCTGCATGGAGGACCTTCCTACATCTTCAACTGGCACTCCCCGCTTCTCATGGAAGCCTCCTTCCCTGACATCGGGGTGGACCCTATAACTGCCTTCACTGGGCAGACTGGATCTTGTTCTCTTGGGACCCGGCTGCCACACTGTGAGGAAGCTCACAGCAGCCCCTGCAGGAAGACTGGAGGAGGCTCCCCATGGGATCCTGGCTGACAGCCAGCACCGTCCACCACAAACGAGCACAGAAGCTTCCAGATGGTTCCAGCTCTTGGTCATGATCATGGCCTGGGCTTCGCAGCTGAGGCCCTGATGCTGTGAGGCAGGGACTAGCCGATCCTACTGTATCCTGTCTGAATCCTGACCCACATATTCATGAGCAGAATGAGATGCCTCCTCTCCTAAATCACCATCTCTGCCCTCTGCCAGCACAGAGGTTTGCTCAGAGCAAGGGTTTTTAGGTGACAAGGCATTTTTACAAGTCTGTTTATTCATTCATTCAATAAGCATTAATTAAACACCTATGAAATGTCTGACATTGCACTAAGGTCAGAGAGCAGCAGGGGAGGTGTACAGCGCGGGTAGGTCAGGGGACCTCAGAGTAGGGGGAGGTTTGGGTTGGGGCTTGAATGATGAGCTTGACCTCACCAGGTCTGTGCTACATGTGTGTGTGGGTCACAAGGGAGCAGCTTGTAGACAGCAGAGATGAGCAGAAGGATTCCATGGTTCTGAGGAAGGGTGGGCCAGAGGGCACAGGTGAGCCAGGCTGCATGGTGAGGAGAATAGGCTGGCGGGGCCCTGGCCTGATGGACCTCACGAGCCAATGGCCAGATGAACCAGTCTAGTGACAGCAATGGGAGCCTTAGAGGACAGCTCCACACGTTCAGATGGAGCAAAACAATGTCCCAAGGGAAACTCAAGGGTGATGAGAGGCACGGGTAGCAAGTTCTCTCATTGCTCAGGATGGCTGAACAGGCTTTGAGGAGGCAGCCTGGGCGTGGAGTCTCTGAACAAGGGCGCTTACCAGCCCCCACTGTCAAGCCTGGCAGATGCTGGGAATTTTGAACACCCTCAGAGACTTCTAAACTCACACACAGGTAGGGGGTGCTATCTAACATCCTAAGGTGGGGAGGCCCTCCTTGATCCCAGCCAGCCTCCTAGGGCTGGTACTGTGCTGGGCACTGTAGGGCAGGGCAGGGCAGTGGGGGCTTCTGGCAAGAATCACAGACCTGGGCTCTGGTCCCGGCTCCACCACTTACTGGCTGTATGACCTTGGATAGGTCACTTTCCCTCTCTGACCCCCGACCTCCCCGTTTCCTCATTTTTGAAAAGAAAATACTAATGGCTTCCAGCTCTGGATGCTGTGAGGACTAAGGAGGAAATCTTAGCACAACATCCAGGGCAACTCCAGGCCCATGAGTTCACCTGAGCAGAGCTATCTACCTAGCACCAGGCCAGGCATGTATATAGTAGGTGCTTAATAAATGCCCTTGGGAATGGAGTGATCTGTTTAATAAATACATTCTTTTGCTGAATGTGGTTATGGATAACTTCTCTGGATTGGAGCAAAAAAGTGCTGAGAGGCAAGTCCAAACTTCAAACTGTGAGTGAGAAACATATTTTTTCAGTAAGTCAAGGTAAAGATCAGGGTCGAAGAAAACATCTGGCTAAGTGAACTAATGGCTTTAGAGAAAAAGGAGCCTTGCTTTGTGGAGACAGGAAAAAATTATCCACCGCTGGTTTTAATTTAAGATGAAAAAAACTTACTCTATTAGCCTAAATATCACTCTGCTGTCCAATCACATGGAGTTTGGAATAATATTTTTGAAACAGAACTACTACTATTTCAAGTAATTACACAGCTAAAAGCAGCCATTTGGGGTTGAGCAAGAACTCATCATGGTTTCAATTCCCTCTGGTGTCATTTTCTGTTATATTTGAGAAATTCCTCAATAAAGATGTCAAACAGACAGAGAGTTTTGCTCCCAGGAGGACAGACTTGGGCATCCTCCAGAACACAGTCACAGGCAAGCCATCTTCACAAGAAAATAACCTCGTTTACTCAAAAGAAAAGGTTCAACTGTGAAAACTTACTCAAGAAAATAACTCCTAAACCAACAGCCTCATTTCTCCTAATTAACTCAGAATGCTTTTCAAACTATGCTGTTTATTTCTAGGTGATCAGGTCATCATCCCTAAGGAATTCAGAGTGGTTTGGAAAGGAATGTTACAGCTGGACAAGACTCTTGACCCAGACTTCTGGAGACGAAACAGCAGGAGATGCAAATGGGCCCGACTATCCCTGACGGGTGATGGGTGATGTCCCTGATTCAGTGAGGCCATCAGGACTGCACGTGGCAGTAACTTAGCTGTTCATGACCACTGAACACCCATCAGGGCCAGCCCCTCTGAGGGAAGCTTCATCAAGCAGCACAAACACAATTCCAAGTGGATAATTAATGACCAAAGTCCATTGGTGGTAAGCAACAGCGAGTGGTGGGGATTGCAGGGAATAGAAGGGCCTCCTCCATGTACAAGCTGTGGTGAGCTCCGTCCAGCTGCTGCCTGCACCACCCTGAGATGCAAAGAGGTGCTGCTGCCTGGGCCTCACTCTGTGGGGTCCCTTCTCTGTCTCTGCTGTGGGTGCAGCCCTCCCCATGGAGTGAGGGGTCCTTGCGGGGGGCCATGGGCACCTGGAGCACACACCCACCACTTTAGCCCATATCCTGGCTATGCGGGACCCTAGAATTTTCCCCAGCTGGCCCTAAACTTATCAGTTCCCAGAGGGACAGATGATTCTTAGGTATGAGAACAGTAAAAGTTAGCTGCATTGGGGGCAAACATTTAGGTTAGGGTATCAGAGCATGAACATTCAGGTTGGGGTGTCCTGAGGCTCATCGTGATGTGGAGTGGAGCCAAGGATGGACAAAGGAGGGCGGGGAGCTGGCATTGCCCCCCACTACCCCTTCCTGGTCACATTGCCAAGGTGGGAGACAGATATTCTAGTTGGGGAGCTTCCCAATTACTTTTAAATACTTAGCCATGTGGGACAGGGACCTCCGCTTACATTCTTGCCCCAAGTCCCACCAATGTCAGGGGCTGGGTGATTGTGGCCAAGTATTAGTGTGCTGGCAGTAGCGATTTTCACATGATAGCCTCTAATTTTTAAGTGTTGACAAATAATTCAATAATAACAAATGACACCACCGTGGGATAAACCACACACGTTTGTGGGCCAGATGAGGCTGTGGGTGGCCGCTGGCTCTGCTGCAACAGGACGACTACACGCGGTGCTTGTGCGAACTCACGTCCGTACCCATGGTTCTGCCTGTCTCTTTTCATAGTCAGCTGTCACAGCGACCTCTGAGTCGGGTACAACTGCCTCATTTCACAGTTATGGGAGCTAAAGCTCGGAGGGCTTGAGGAACAGGTCTCAAACTATAAAACGCACGAGTGGTGGTACCAGAATTTGAGCCTGAATCTTCAAACTCCAAGCCCAGCTCCCTCTTACAGCATTGTTTCAGCCCACATGCGTGAAACCCCCATGATCCTGACACTGTTGCAGGTACTCCAATTCCCACAGTTTCAGGGGTAAGGGAGCTGAGCCTCCAAAAGGTCAACCGACTAGCCCGGGGTCACACGGGCAGTGTGGGGTGGAGCCGGTGGGAACCCACCTCTGACTTCTCTAGAGCTGGAGTTTTGTCTGGCTGAGGAAAAAGACCAAACAAAAAGAAGCCTGCTGAGAAGGGCCTGCCCCAGCTAACAGCAGCAGACAGCAGACAGCGCCTTTCCTTGGCTGCCATATGTGCACGTTAGACCTGCGTAAAGTCACAATCTGTGCTCAGAGGCAGTGGCAGCAGGCGGGGTAGCTTACCCAGTTCTTTTAAATTAATGAGTATGAAAAGAAGCCACTGTGAGAATCATGTTGTTGAAACAAAGACCCATACAGACCTCTCTGTTAGCCGGGAGGCTGGTGGCATCAGCGGTTGGAGCCATGGGTGGACCTGCTGGGGCCATGAACAAGGCCGTTTACCACCAGGTGGCTCGGCCCAGGTGAGACTGCTGTGGCCAGGACAGCCCATGTGTCTGACATTGACAGCCCCCGGGTGCAGACAGTGGGCTGTACCCTCCACGAGGTCTCGGAGCCCTCAAACCAGACCACCTCGACACAGCTCATCTGGAAGCTGATCACAGATGGATGCCCATTATTTGGTGCCGGGCACTCTGCCACATGTCCTACATCCGAGAACTCCCTGAATCCTTGAAAGGCCTCCGCAAGACAGAAAACACACACCTCATATCACAGGTGAGAGGCAAGGCACGGAGAGCAGTGACTGCCCGGGAGTCACACAGCTGGTAAGTAGAGAGCCAGGATTTAAGCCCCAAACGGGCAGTTCCCCAGGTCTGTCCTCTTGACCACTGTGTCACACTCTGCTTTTGACTGGTTGTCCCACGGGCACTGTCAGCTCTGCCTTCACTGACTAATCACTTACTAAAATCACTTACTTTCTCTATCATTTGAAAAAGGAGCAAACAACTGGGAAAGCCAAGCACGGGCAATTGGGAGGATTCAGTGAGATCGCCCTGGCAGGCTGCCTAACCTGGCCTCCGGCACAGTAAGTGCTGCAGGGCCCTTCCCAATCCATCAAAGGCTCTCCTGCCGCCCAGTCCTGGCCTGCCACTCCTCCCCCACACACCCAGTGCAAGGAGCTGCCTGCCGCCCTCCACTCAGGCTGTGCTCTTGACGCAGAAAACTTCGTCCTGACCTTTGGAGGTCCCACTCAGTGTTACCTGCTCTTTGAAGCCCTCTGGGGAGTTAGTAGCTCTTCACAGGCCACCTCTGGGCTTCAATAACCTGCTGTGATGTCCACAGATCTGTTTCCCATAACCAGCTCCTCTGAAATAGGTAGGGAAATCTAAGGCTAATACCTCACTGAGAGGCAGAGTCCCAGAGTACCCAGGGCGTCCAGCTTCTCACCCTGTGCACCAACAAACCAGCACAACGGAAGGTTTGCTGGGCCCTTTTAAAAAGTGGTGCCTTGACTCAGAAAAAATCAAAATGATCCTTTGCCTCAGTGCTACTTCTGTGAAGCATTCCTAAGGAAACAATCAGGGAAAGAGGGAAAAAAGAAGTTTTTTGTCCAGAGCCACCTTTGGATTCTGATGATAAAAAACAACAAAACAAACCACCTACAAACAGGTAACAGAAAGATGGCCCGTCACCCAGAGTAACAGTGCTTGTTTGTTGACTATTTAGCACCTACTGAGTGTGACTCACTTCACACTGTCAGGTCAGCCTCACACACAGCCTTGAGAAGTAGATGGCATAATTATTCCTCCTTTAGAGGGAGAAGTTGGAGGCTCAGAGACCTGATGACAGTCACAGCTCCCAGCTGCTGAGAGCCCGTGCAGAATCTGCTCTTTAGCTGTCTGGACTTTACCCCAGTGGTGGCTCAGGACAGTCCTGGGAGGCACCGTGACAGCCTTCCTCTGCCATCAAGGGCCCAAGACCCAGACAGATCAACAATACATCTATGGCCATGCTCCTGCCAAATCCACGTCTGGACCCCTCTGGGCCCAGTGGCTGTGCCCCAGGTCCCTAGAAGCCAGTGGCAGAAGAAGGACTGGGGGACAGGCATGTATGCTTTAAAGTCATCTAATTTCTACCACGAGACACTGTTCCTCCTATTACAGATTTCAAACCACCTCTGAGTTGAATTATGTTCCTGCAAAGACGTAGAAGTCCTAACAGCCAGGACTCTGAACGTGACCCTGGTTGGAAATAAGGTCTTGGCAGGGGATCAGGTTAAGATGAGGTTGGTAGATGGGTCCCCATCCAACATGACGTGTGTCCTTGTAAAAAAGGGAAGTTTTGACAGAGACAGACACGTACAAAGCTTAGACAAGGTGAAGGCAGAGGGACAGTGCCATCTACAAGTCAAGGAGTACCCGAGGTCACCAAAAGCTACACGACAGGCCTGCACAGATTCTTCTTTGTAGCCCTCAGAAGGAACTGGCCCCGCCAATCCCTTTGGTTCAGACTCCTGGCCTCCACCAGTGTGAGAGAGAAAAATCTCGGTTGTTTAAGACATCCAGTTTGTTGCTCTGTTACAGTAGCCCCAAGAAACCAATGCAGGTTTTGGTAATTTATGACTATGGGGCAACTGGAAAATGGTGGTAACAGGGGCCACATAAAAATCCCTGAGAGATACATGATGTTAAGGGAAAAGCAAGGGACAAAATCACGCTGACCAGCTGATTGCCACAATGGTGAAACACACCTGGATGTGGACAGAAGACGGAAAATAAACAGGCCAGCAAAACTTAGATGCTTTCTGCATTATCCTCCCTACTCTCCCACAATTTTCTAATTTCATCCAACAAATATGGATTGCCCTTATGAATTTTATTCAATTGGCTTAAAAAATGTATTTGAACCATGGGGACACGGGGTTTATATACGTTGATGGGCAGAATTGTGATCCCTCAAATTTCCTAGGTTGAAGGCATTTAATTCCCAGGGCTTCAAAATGTGACTATATTTGGAGCCAGGGCCTTTAAAAAGCTAATTAAGTTAAAAATGGAGTTGCTCGGGTGGGCTCTATCCCCAGTGATGAGTGTCCTTACAGGAAAAGGAGATTAGGACACAGAGAGACCCAAGACCGTGGGAAGACATGGGGAGGAGGTGGCCAAGCAGAGAGGCATCAGGAGAAAACCCAGCCTGGTGTCGCCTTGATCTCAGACTTCCAGCCTCCAGAACTGTGAGGAAATAAGCTTCTGTTGTTTAAGCCACCCAGTCCACAGCCTTAGCAAACTAATGCCAGGAGCCAAGGGAGGGCAAGCCTTCCCACAGCCCGCAACTCTGTAAGGCGGAGCTGAGAAACAGGCACGGCTGCGTCACTCACCCAGGCAGTTGTGTCCATCATGTGCCAGCATGAAGCCATCAAAGCAGGTGCACCTGTAGTTCCCTGGGATGTTGATGCACTCGTGGACGCAGCCCCCGTTGTAGTAGTCATTCTCACACTCGTCAATGTCTGCAAAATGAGAGGCAGAGGAGGTGTCAGAGGAAGAGCCTGGGGTCCCCTCTCCCACCACCGCTGAAGCCACCGGGATATAAGTCATTAGGGGATGACTCAACAGGTGTTAGGTGAAGTCCCATCTAGGGGCTAGGGATCCAATGGTTATAAAAATGAAGATCCTGGCTCTGCAGCAAGGCTGGTCACCACCTCGCAGAGCACCCTGATGGGCGCACATAGGATGCCTTCCAGTTCCCACCACGGCGAACTAGGCAAGGGTCACACCTGGCTCCCTCTCCCTAGAAAGCCTCTCAACACTAACCACACGGGGCATCTAGTCTGCAGTTGCCCAGAACTGGCTCTCATGAAGCAGCCGGCATGAGTAGAATTAACTTCGCACATCACCAAAAAGCATAATCTCTGGAATGAAGGAAAAGTCCACTAACTCCTTCAAATGATTTCCTTCCACATCAGAGGTCTGATGCCCAAGTTTCAACTGCTGCAGCCTCCTTGTTTTCACTAAGGCTTCTATCTCGTAAACAATGGCCAATAGCCTTTGTAAAGGTCACCCTTTTTGCTGTTTTAAGACTTTTTCAACATTTCCCATCAAGGGTCAAAAGGCTATTGGTTCTGGAGTTCCAGAGAGATTTCAGAGACCTTGGAAGATAATAGGAGCATATCTAGTTAACCTTCAACAAGACGCTTTCTATGCCCAAATCCTGCTTGGAAGACTATGTCATTATCTCTTCAATCCCCACTCTGAGATGTAGGCACCATTATCACTATTCCAAGTTTGCAGGAGCAATGAAGACGCCGGGGCACAGACAGGCTATAACCTTGCCAAAGGTCGCGCCCTTAGGAGATGGTACAAGTGGAAATGGAACTCCAATGGCCAGTGTAGGAGCCCCCGCAGCCCAACCCTGGTCACACCCAGTCTCTCCAGGACTGTGCTGGGTACAGGGAGGCCCTGTCAGCCACGGCTTGGGGGTGCCAGTCTATAGCCTCCTCACCCTGAAATGCTCCCTGGGCTTGCCCCCCTCAGCCTACACTCTCCCTGATGTCCAGAGGCTGTGGGACATACAGAGGAAGGAGGAAGCTGTAAGTTTCCCCACAAATGGCGAAACCAGAACCGGAACCGGAACCGGATGTGCTGTGCTAAGTGGGACCAGAAGTGCCCCCAGTGAGCAGGGCCAGAAGTACCCTTCTCCTGCGGCAGCCGAGCAGTCCCTGACCATCGCAGAAGAGGGATTTTTGAGGCTGGTTCCAGCCGTTAAAGCGGGGATAGGACCAGCCTGGAGAATTGACTGGAGGCAGGCCTGGCTGCTCCCTCCACTGCCGGAGGAGCAGCTGTAGGGAGACCAGGAGCTCCAAGCTCCATGCTTTCTGCATGCTGCTCCAGACAGGAGGCAGAGCTGCTCCCAGCAGAGGCAATCCGTGGGGGCCAATTAACATTCATGGGTAGCAATGCCAAGTTGGAAGGCAAAAGCTCTCTCAGGAGGTAGTGAGCTCCCTGACTCTGCAGGTGACTAAGCACTGCTGAGACACCTGCCCACCTGAGACACAGCAGAGCAGAGGAGATAACTTCAGTGAAAACAACAGAAGCAAAAGCACCGGTGTGCAGGGTCTGGCTGTGTGGCTTACTCCTGGTGGGCAGCCCACCCAGCCCCAGGGAAGAACAAAGTGGCCTGGGTCTCCAAAGGATCAAGAGAGTCAGGGTACTCACTACTAATTTACTAAATGTAGAATATAAATGTCTCAATACCATAACTAAGAAAATGCCATGAAGGCTATGTTAACCAGTTTGATGAAAATATTTCAAGTTGTATATAAAACCAGCACATTGTACCCCATGATTGCATTAATGTACACAGCTATGATTTAACTTAAATAAAGAGAGAGAGAGGCAGGAGGCTCTGTCTAACCTGCCCACAGTGGCCATCTGCATCAGCTGGGAAGCAGACTCAACTCTGCAGCTCATTCGAATTGTTTTTAATCATGATATTTAATGCACTTAGACACTGCAAATATCATTAAGGGAGGATGTATGATTTTACGTTATTGAAAGGGCACATAGATTTACAAAGACTGAGAGATCCTGGCTATTTCTCAGTCTCTGTCTGCAGCCCTGACCTTTCCCCAGAGTCCTGGATACACCAATTCAACCACCTCTCCCCCGGATTTTCCACTGACACTCCAAAGGCAACACAGCCCACCTTGAACTCACCAATCTCCACTTCTTTGGGGTTCCCCATCCCCCTGAATATTCTTTCTCTTTCATCTCTCCCTTGACAGCCAATCAGCTACCAAAGCCTGTTTTTACTTCACCCTTAAAATAGTTACAGTTTGCCCACTGGTCACTTATCTCCCCTGACTGTCAGCTTGAGTATCACCTCACCTCTGACCAAGAGGCCCGCAAACTCTTCCTTCTTGACTTTCTTCCTTTGAGCAGGTGACTCAGGGTAAACTGGCCTGGTCCTAACTCTAGGAGTGGAGCCTGATCAGTTTGATCCAAACAACACATGCCATGAGCAACTGCTGTAGGTCCCAGGGGAGGTACAGGACTTCGGTTGGATTGATCAGACTGGGGGAAAGAACTTTTATTCCATGTCTGGGTGAAAGAATTTTTTTTCATGTTGCATCTCAGAGGAAATATGCAGATATTTACCCCTGAAACAAACACCAGCCCTTTTAATTCTCACAGCAACCCTCTGCAAGCCAAAAACTTCTGCAGGAGGTTTTAAACTCCATTTTATGGTCAAGGAAACTGTGGTGCAGAAAGATTAGGTAATCCTTCAAGGTCACATAGCAAGTGGGAGAACAAGGATCAGAACAAAGTCTTGTAGTTTATGAACCCCACATTCTTCCTAAGAGGTTAGAATGCCTATGACGTGCCATTCATTCCCAAAGTAAGGCATATATACATGATACTTCCCTCTGGACACATTTACACTATATACCAAGAAAGTATTATCCAATCATCCAAACACTCATTTACCCATCTATTCTTTTTTTTCCTTTATTTTTTCTATATCATAAGTCATTAAGCAATTCCACATGTTCCACATCCATCCATCCATCCACACACACATATGTGCACACGTGCGTCCTTATCTACTCAAATAATCAGCCAGCCACATTTCCATTTATCCAGACACTCATCCACTCACCATTTATCCATCCATCTATTCACTCCCCCAACCTATCGGTTCAAATACCTACCCAACCATTCTTCTGTTTATCTATTTGTGCTACAACATATCCAGCTAAATACCCAGTCAGCTGACCACTCTTCCATCTTATTGCCTGTTCACTCATCCATCTATCCAGGCAGTCAGCCACCCACACATCCAAACACTTACATACATGTATCTTTTTAAATATTCAGCTGGATGCCCATCCTTCCATTCATCTATATATCCATTATCTAAACATCCATTCACCCATTCATCCATCCAAATGTCTAGCTAACCATTCACATATTAATTGTTCCAAAGACCTGCACTTTTATCCAAACATCCATCCATCCATCTATCCAAACCTCTATTAACTCATTCACCTATTCCTTCAAACACTCATCTGGACAGCACACAAAATGTATAGATTTTCATAGAGAATAAAATATTAGGATAAAAAAAAAAAAAACAAATGAGCATTGAAAATAAGATTAAGCTGGTGACAATATGCAGAAATCCATTTGGTAAGGTGCAGCACAGCGATACCAAAAATAGGTTCTGAGCTTCCTAAAAGCCAAGCAAAGAAAGAAACACAACTGGTTACAGAGTCAACACATCCATAAACTACACTCAAAACAGCTGTTTTAATGGTGTTAAGGTCTGGAGGATTTTTTTGTTTATTTTGATCAGAAAGATTCTTAGAACTTCTAATCCAGGGAATGTCCCTTCTCTTGGTTAGAATAATCATACGCTTCTTCTTCTTTTTTTTTTTAATTAAAACATAGCTGCGTATATTAATGCAATCATGGGGCACCATGCACTTGTTTTATATACAATTTGAAATATTTTCATCAAACTGGTTACATAGGCTTCCTGGCATTTTCTTACTTATTATGTTAAGACATTTATATTGCACATTTAGCAAGTTTCACATGTACCCTTGTAAGATGCCTAATCATACACTTCTACTTGCCTGGTGCAGTTCCAGTTTATGCCTGTTGTCAGGGTATAATTATTAACAGCAACCTTTTCACTATCAAAATGATAAACTATTTGAACACCATGCCCATAAGGCACATCACTGAACAGTCAATAAGGCAACTCTAGTCATTTTCTTCCTTTGACTCCCCACAGAGCAGATCACAGTGGTTGTGAATGGGCTGGAGAGTGTAAGAATGTTTGCTGCCCTCGTCTCTTCCCTGAATTCATCCCCAGAGTCCTCCAGATGTGAGCATCTCTTAGAACGACCAGCCCCTCTGAAAACCCCAGGCCTGCCCTGCTCCTATGCGCTGATGTGGCAGCCAGCTTCACCTCCCCGGTACCCTGGATGGCAGACACCTGCTCAGAACCCAGGCTTCCCTGGTTTTCTGTTAGTGCTCCGAATTTTTATTTTTATAAAGCATGTGAGCCTCCTCCTTTAATATATAAGAGATACACAAATCAACTAAAAAAAAAACCTCTGCCAAAGCAAATGGATTTATTACTTTTATTATTTGAGACAGGGTCTCTCTGTGTCACCCAGGCTAGAGTGCAATGGCACAATCACTGCTCACTGCAGCCTCCAGCTCCTGGGCTCAAGCAATTCTCCTGCCCCAGCCTCTCTGGTACTACAGGTGCCTGCCACCATGCCTGGGTAATCTTTCTATTTCTGATATAGAAGAGGTCTTGCTATATTGATCAGTCTGGTCTTGAACTCTTGGGCTCAAGCTATTGATCCTTCTGCCTCAGCCTCCCAAAGTGTTGGGTTACAGGTGTGAGCCACTGTGCCCAGCCCAAATGGATTTATTATTATAAAAACATGTTCAGGAATCCCCTCGCCAGAAAGGGGTCCCACAGACTTCCACAACACCCATCAACCTCAGACCAGTTTTTAAGGCCTGTGAAAGCTGAGGCACATGGGGCGAGGAGAGAGTAAAGGAACGGAGAGGGGCAGGTGAGCAGGTTATCTGGGTGTTGATCTTTAAAGGACTAGGGTGGGATGAATTGTGTCCCTCAAAAAGATACATTGAAGTCCTAATGCCCAAGACCTGAAAAAGTGACCTGGTTTGGAAATAGGGTCTTTGCAGATGTGATCAAGTTCAGATGAGGCCACACTGGGTCAGGGTGGGCCCTAATCAAATGGTTGGTGTCCCCCTAAGAAGAGGGGAACTGGACACAAACATACAGAGAAGAGAACACTGGTGAAGGCAGAGAGGGAGGGAGGACAGCCACGGGAGACGGAGACAGAGGCCAGAGTTGCGAGGCTGCCCGCAAAGCGGCCTCGTTTCCCAGAAGAGGAGGCCGAGGCATGGCCTGGCTGAGGCCTCGTCTCCTGGTCTCCATTCAAACACAAGCTCTATTCCTGCGGTTGGAGCCACAGGAGAAAGGTGTGGAGGAGATGTCATGTATGTTTCTTGTTTCTTTTCCCAAGGTCTGTGAGTTTGAAATGTGGTGACGGTGGGTGGTGACAGGGATGGTTCATAGGAATGAGAAAGTGGGCAGGACAAAACTTCTGGTCACGTCCAGAGCTCCCAGTACAGACACAGAGCGCAGCAACCCCTGCTCCTGACCCTGCTTGGATTTTTTTGTTTTTTTAAAATGAAGACTCAATTCCCATCAAAGAAAGCTCCCAGCATCCAACAGAGAAGAGAAAACAGAACAGGGAACTGCTCATTATGGGATTTTTGAAAAGTTGCTCAGTTCTACTTTTCATATATTTAAAATGGCAGCTGTGAAGTGTCAATAACAGTCTGGAACCCAAGGATGATGAATGGTTTCTTCTTTTTTTTTTTTTTTTTCCATTTAATTCAAAATTGATTCTTGCTGCTCCATAAAAAATATGTTCATTCTGTGGTGCCCAGGTCCTAAAAGATTCCACTGTAATGAATCAGAGTGCCTTCTCATTTTATTTTAATGCAATTTTAGGACATTTTCCTCTAAATCAGGACTAGAACCCGCTCACAATGAGGACTGTAAAGCATCGCTCTCTGCACTCAGCATTCATTACTGAAAACGTCTTCTCATTTCCCTCTGAAAGTGGCATTGTTCCAGACATTCCTCATAGACGGTGGAGACCAAGCGCTCTAACAAAGACCCTTCCCCGGCTGAAGACCCCTTCCCCGGCTGGCGCAGGCATGTCCTCGCCTTTGTCTGGGGGCTTTAGGAAAACCACGTACTCCTTAGATCAGGCAACCATTCTGGGAGAGATGTATGGCTTAGGAAGTTGAGTCCTTATTGATGAATAAATCTTAATCCGGTTTGTTGGCTAATTACGCTCTCGGGAAGGTAGTTTCTTGGGCTGCCTAGCAGGAAGGATTAAGCCCCTGTCTCCGGTGGCGCGGGGTTAAGCCCTGGGTTTGTAATGACTGAGTAATGAGACCCACTCTCTGAGGACCCCTGGCATCCATCGATCAGGTTTCCCTTCTGTAAAGACAATGCTAGAAGTGGGCCCAGCAGTTAATTACGGGAAAGGTCAAAGGTCACACAAAACCAACACAAATCTATATACTTTCTCATTCCTAACTGCACACAATGACCATGGCTCAGCCAGAGGGTGAGAAGGTTTCCTCCCTCTTCCCACCCTGTGATCCAGGCTAACTACGGGGTCTAAGTGCCTCGATGACCTCTCCCAGTACTCCGTATGGCTCACACTGATCCCTCTTTCCCTTGCACAAATGCCCGCTCATCTCTGGCCTGGAAGAATTACCTCCTTCCTGAAGCCTCTACCCATCTTCTACCAGATATGCCCTGGCCCCACCCTGGCTCCGTGGCTCCCAGACAGACACAATCATTCCTAACCCTGCCTGTGTCCTCCTGTGCCCAGGAGGAGGACTGTGACCTGTTTAGTCAAAGCCTCAGAGCCTAGCAGAGCGGGTGTGACAGAAGCCTCTGATTGCTGAATGGAGAAACAGTCACGACCATGGCCTCACTCAGGGACCCCCATGATGTGTGAGGCCCACCCATGATATCCTGAGAAAAGGGTGCCAACACCTTCATTTCACAGCAAGAGAAGCCAAGGCTCAGAGATGTTGGCTGCTCTGCCCCGAGACACACAGTTGATACAAAGGGAGCCAGGAATTGAGCGAGGCCACCTGATTTCAAAGTCAATGCTGTCTCAGGCACACAGGGCCACATTTATATGAAATTTCCAGAAAGAGAAAATCAATTGAGACAGTAAATTAGTGGTTTCCTAGGGCTGGAGGGGATGGAGGCTTTAAGGGGAGATGGCCAAGGAGCACAGGGTTTCTTTTGGGGGTGATACAAATACTCTAACATTGATTACGGTGATAGATGAACGTAAATATACTAAAAGGCATTGAACTGTATGCTTTAAATGATGAACTATATCTCAATAAAGCCACTTTAAAAATAAGACAAGTTCATGCTGTCAGGGCTCTTATCTACTTGGCTGGCTCTGCCCAGCTCACTTAGTGTTTTTTAGACAGAGTCTCACACTGTTGCTCAGGCTAGAATGTCATGCCATCGGCCTAGATCTGCAACCTCAAACTCCTGGGCTCGCGTGATCCTCCTGCCTCAACCTCTGGAGTAGCTGGGACTATAGGCACCTGCCATGGTGCCCAGCTAATTTTTCTAATTTTGGTAGAAATGGGGTTTCACTCTCATTCAGGCTGGCCTTGTACTCCAGAGCTCAAATGATCCTCCTGCCTCAGTCTCCCTGAGGGCTGAGATTACAGATGTGAGGCACCACACCCCACCTAGGATGCTCACTTTGAACTGACCTCAGATGCCACCTGTCCAGCTTGGGCTCATGGTAGGTGTGGCTCCCAGGAACCATAGGGGATTTCCCTACCAAACTAGTTAATCATTTTTTTCTCCCTCAAAAACACACTGAACCCTTCCCTGGAGGCTCTTTCCAGGCTTGGTCAACAACAGATGGACACTGAGGCGATCTGGTCAAGGGAAAACTGACCTGTTGGGGTGTTGGAGATGGAAGTGAGGAGGGGCCCCGCATACCTGCCAGGCTTAGGTCCGGCTCTGCCAGTCCTGAGTCAAGGGTCCCATTGCTCCCTCCCACCAATCCCAGGGGTGGTGATTCTCCCAGGTGGGAGATACAGGGAGATGCCCCAGACCCCCAGACTACAGGCTTCTGAGGGGCTGCTCCACAGGCCCAACCACCCTGAACTCAAAAGGAGGATAATCAGAAACAGGCAACCACCAGAAAACCCGAACCGGCGTAATTGGTAAGCCAGAGTCCCAGAACTCCTCGGATCCACGACCCTGGATTCTATTAAGGGGCAACTGAGGCCCAAAGAGGGCAAATGAGGGACAAAGGGTGCCCTCAGCCTAGACCCTGGCCTCAGGGGCTGCCAGCCTGGAGGAGGAAAATGACCCAACACGGAGGAGCATAATGTGAGTTGCTCCCACCAACAGCCAGCCAAGCCCAGGTCTGCCCATGGGGCTGGCCGTGGGAAGGGACAGGTGGCTAGGCCTGGCTGAAGCCCGTGCACCACCCTCACAATCTGAGCCAGCTTGGGCACCATCAAAGCAAGGATCATCCAGAGAAGGGAGCTGGCTGCAATAAGAGTCTCGGGCCTGGGATCTCCTGGCCCTCCTGAACTTTGCAGTCAGCAGGCTATGGGCTAAAAGGCCCATAGAACTGCCCCAGGTCACACAGGGCTGGGACCAGATCTCTACAGACTTCCCAGCTCAACGCCCCTCTATATGAGACAGAGGCATGGGGGCTCCTGGAGAGAGGGGTACATCTAGGAGACGTGGAGAGAGTGGGGAGTGATCACCACACCAGCTGTTATCAGCCCAGGCCAGAAGTCCATGCGAGCCAGCGGGAGTCTTTAGCTCCCTCCACCTAGGGGTTGCAGCCCTGGCCCATCTGGAGGACCCCTCAGAGCACCCCCTGACCTTGCCCGCACACACAAGCCCTTCAGCCCTCTTTGTCTCAAGGCCTTGGGGAAGGCCGTCATCCATGTCAGTAGCATTCAAAGGCACACAGGCCCACAGTTTATTTTCTTAGAAATAATGGTTTTTTCTGGTTAGCATTCCTCTGATGGAAAAACAGCCACTGTAATAAGAAGCGGCCAAGAGGAGGTGAGAGGGCCGGAGGAAGAGGGCAGAGAAGGGCTGCCACCCGGGGAGCTCAGAGACACGGGGGACGGGAGGTGGGGGAGCAGAGACCCCCCCAACCCTGGGAGAAATGTGGATTTAGAGGAAAACAGCTCAACACGCAGACACCGGTGCTGCCTTCAACGTGTGCTCAGACAGGGAGGCCTCTCCCTCCTTAGATCTCTACTCAAAGGCACAGTCTGTAAAGCAGGTGTGGTGGCACCCACGTGATGGGTGAGGTTGTCACTTGCTGGGCTTGCTGAGTCAGCACAAGGACCAAACTGCAAGCCTCTAGTCCTTGCTACAAATGCTCCCCTTGGCCATCCGAGTGGGAAGGGTCAGCAGAGACCTGCTCCTGTTCTGCTTCTCTAACTCCTTCCCCTCCCCAGGGAGACACACCCATGCTCTACTCCACCTCCACCTGATCTTGTCTGTATTTCCTTGGCTGCATGGTTCACATCTCGTTAGGATCCCTTCTTTATGTCTTTCCCATAAACCAGCGAGGGCTTCAAGGGCAGGAAGCACGTCTTGGCCCCAAGCCTGGCACACAGTAGGCGCTCAGTGAACACAGCTGATCCCTAAAGGAATCCAGTCCAGTACATATATTTTGTAGATGGACAAACGGGAGGCTCAGAGAGGTGAACTTACCTCCTGTGCTTAACTGTCACAGCTTGAGCTTTTTATTTTTCCTCCTAAAAATGGACATTGGGCTCCAAGAACTCTCCAAGAAGCCCAAACCCTGCAGCAGAGCTGGGACTAGTTACAAGCAACACTAATTGCCAGCTAACAGCAACTTGGAATTTTAAGTCGCATGCAATTTCTTCCTGCTCGCTGGTCTGCTGGTCTTGAATGCTTTCATCTTGGGCAGAGCACACGTTAGCATGCATAATTGCATGTTTTAAGACTCAAAGGAGAAGAATTTTCCCTTCCCCCCTACTCCCGCTGGCCCCCATGTCCCCACCTACCTCCTACCTCCTTTCCTGCCCTCCCCAAAAGGGGACTTTTATCTGGAGTTTCAATAAAGTGTGCAATAATGATAATGAAAATAATTTAATAAGGTCATGGACATTATTTCCTAAGAAGGCCAATTGGTTTTAAGGGCTTTTTTTTTTTCTGATGTTAAAGTAAATGGATCACTGGGTATGTTATTAGGAGTTTTGTTAAAATGCTTTAATAACATGTCCTGTAATCCACCTAACTTTAGTGATTGACAAGCAGACCCTGGGGATATAAAACTCAGGAAGTGACTATTTATATTCATTACGTACATGCTAATTTTGTGATTTCTGATGGCCAGAGGGTTGTCATTTTTCCCCTTTTCACACAAAAAAGGAAAATAGTAATATATTAGATATATTGTGGCCAAAACAAAAAGTTATTTCCCCCAAGAGTTTTAATTATAGCATTTGGAAAAGGCCAGAGTTGGAACTTGCAAGTGGAATAAACCACTTGAATAAACGGTCTAAAAATTAAATACACATAGAGGGGTGATGTGTGCTGCTGGTTCAGACTAAGCAGTGATTATCACCAGCGTCTTAGCTATCTAAACAAGTCATTTGAGGGTGGTTTGCTCCTCGTTTGGGGCCTGGTCCTGATTATAAACGAGAGCTTTTAATTAAGATTAGTAGGACCCAATTCAAGCTATAATTTGGTCCTTTTCCTTAGCAAATGTCTATGAAAACAAGGCAATTAAGGTTAAATGAGTTGGAGCGTTTAAAGAGGATGAAATGCCCCCTCCTTACTCCTGGCCTGCCCCCTCCTAGAAGGAGGACAAACAGGCCTGGCTAATTCAGACCAGGAGGCCAGTGTAGGCCTGGCCCGGCAGCTTCTAAAAGGTTCAAGGTGAGCTGGGGGTGTGCAGGCTTAGCTAAGTGAAGAGATAGAGGAAATAGAATATGCAAAGGCCCAGAGGTAGGAAGGAGCAGGCAAGTTTGGGAAACTGAAAAAAAGACAGTGATGCTGGGGTGAGGCGAGGCAGAGAGGCTAAAAAATAATAGTACCTCAAAGTGGTTGAACTAAGGCTAGGCTAAGCCCAAGGGCATCGTCCCCCAGTTGTACTGAGGGGTGATGAACCTCCAGCCATCACAGTTGGTCTAGGGCCTATCCTAGACCAGCCAGCAGCAGCCAGGGAGGGCATGTGAAAAAGGAAAGAGTCCCTGTACCCCTTTTATCACTCCATAGCTGAGGAGCCTTCCCCACTGCCTTCAAGCAGGCTGACGGGGCCTAGCCTGCTGGAAAGACCACTCCCTCTGATGGTGGTTGGAAGCCAGACCCTACTGCCTCTCACCTAGGTGGCCTGGCTAGAATCTGACCTCTGTGGACCCAATTTCCCAGGCTAACTCTGCCACTGGTCCATGCCAGATATCCTTAGACTAGCCCCTCCCTGTCCAGGTCTCAGCCTCCTCATCTATAAGACCTCCAGTGTTTGTGCGGTTTGGGGAGGTCTTTCTGGGAACCCCTGGGTTGGATAATAGTCATTCACTGTCCATTGATGCCAGCTCTGGGTCTGGCCCCGAGTGAAGTCACACAAACTGGTGGGACAGAAGCATTGGGGAGAAATGAGCACAGGTGGTAGCTGACCTGTCCGGGAACCAAGGAAGGCTTCTGGGAGGAGGGGACCCTTTGACTCATTCACCCACCCTTTCCCAACAGATGCCTTCCATAGCCTGTGCCAATCCCAGTGCTGGGTTTCAGGGATGGGAGCTGAACGGGTCACAGATTCTGCCCTTCAGGAGCCACACGAAGGCATAAGTGCAGCATGTCAAGGGCTAAAACCCAGGTGTGTGTAGTCTGGGAGGGCAGTAAAGAGAGACAGCATGTGCCCTCACAGCGGCTGCCCCTGCTACCCTCTAAAGTTCCTTCCAACTCTGCAGATCCATGAGTTTACCCTAAGTCACTTCAAATCTCATCAAATACCAATGCTGAGGAAAACACAGACGTAGCCTCAGCCTTGCTCCCAGCTGTCTGAGGTGCAAGCCCCCTGCCAGTGCTGAGCTCCCCACATGGGTCATGTGGCTACATGTATGCAGGCCACTTTATCATCACATGTCCACCGGCCACGTGGCAAGATGGCCTGGAAGGTGTAGTAAGAAACTGTCCCCAGAGTGGGGCAGGTTGCCTCCACTGCAGGGTTGCACAACCAGCAGAAGTTCCAAGGTGAAGTTCCAAGGTGAAGTTTCAAGGAGGAAGAGGTGAACCCTGACAGGGCTTCCCACAGTCTGGGCTCATTTTGTATGAAGCCCTAGACTGTGAAAGCTGTGCTCTCAGGACCCACTTTGCTGAGTGCTGCTTCTGTGCTTATCACAGCAAATGGCTGTGATTGCTGATGAGATCTGTAGGACACGGTGCACATTTCCCCAAAAGTCCAATGCTGACCTCTGCAGAACCTCATGCCAGCTGAGGACCTGCAGATTCTGGAGCCCAGGGAGGAAAAACAGGTTTCAACTACTGTGGAAATGACTGGAGGGTGCGGGCATTGATTACTGATGTCTGCTGCGGGAGAAAGTGGTAGCATATTTGCCATTCCTGAAGAGTAGGTTTAGATGAACAAAGGAAAGCTTCTGTCCCGTGTATTTTTTATTGTACATTCCTTTTTTTTTTTTTTTTAAGAGATGTGGTTTGCTCTGTTGCCCAGGCTGGAGTGCAGTGGCACAAACATAGCTCACTACAGCCTGGAACTCCTGGGCCCAAACAATCCTCCCACCTCAGCCCCCACATTGTACTTTCTTGATAAACAAAGGTCTGTGAAGGGCACGCTTGTCCGTACACTCTGAGGGGAGATGGAAGAGGTGAACCCTGACAAGGCTAGTATGGGCAGGTATGCATATAGTTTATACAAGCAATTGATGAACCAGAATGCCCCATTTCCCAACCACTTTGAGGTCCTGGGAATTGTTGGAAAGAGACAAAACTTCACCTCTTTTTACATATTGAACAACATTATGCTCATCAGCATTACTGTGACCATCATCATCAACCCTGCCATCATCACAGCAACAGCAGCATGTCCTATGTGAAAGGCTCCATTCAAATGCTTTAAATACATTAACTCATTTCATTCTCACACCATCTTTAGGAAGAAGGCATTAGCATAGCGTCCATATTACAGATAAAACAACGGAGGGACAGTAACTTGACCAGGCTACAAGGCAGTATTTAAAACCAGGCAGTCGGGCCCAAAGTCAGGGCCCTAACCATAGGCTCAACTAAACATGGACTATTTATTCTCTCTTCTCAGGACAGAAAGCCACAGATAGGAAAAGCCATTTGCAGAAACTCAGGATGGAGCAATGGGCCTACCAAACCTGGGCCCCAGTCCCACCTTAGGAAAGACCTCCATTGCTACTTCTGTAAACCAAGGAAGTGAACATCTGGGTGGTCTCCAAGCTCCCTTGGGCCACAGTGCACGTGGCCGGACAGCCCTTCAGATTTCAGAGCTCCCAGAAGGCCGTCCTGGGGAAACCAGCAGGGATGTGGTGACTTGTGGGTGAATACTCAGCAGGCTGCCTTGATTCTGGTGGGTGAGAAACCTTAGTGCAAGTGGGATGGGGGCCACTGAGGTCCCCAGAGCCCACAACAGCACGCATTCACCCACTGAAGGTTTAGTGACCGAGTAACCACATGGAATTTTCCTCTTGGTTCCTAAGAGCTATTTTTGTACTGTTAGTATGGCAACTCAACAGACACTGACCCTTACTATCCTAAATCTGTTAAGAATTTCCAGACCACAAGCTCTTAGTGGCAGCGACAGGGTTGCACCATAACTATCACCTTTGAAGTACACGGTGTGGGGTGAGTTTCAAAGGTTTTCACCATTCATAACCTCATGTCAGCCTGAAACCACTGTGAGAGGTAGTGAGCTAATGATAATGATGGTGGCGGGGGTGGCGGCAGTGACACTGCCACCTGCATGTTGAGAACACAACTGCATACGAGTGCCCACCCCAGCGCACTGCACTGCACCTTTCTAGGTCTTCAGCGTGAGCTGTGGCGGGGGGGTGGAGGGTGGGGGGTGGTGGTGTTTGGGGCCTATATAGCCAGAGAAGAAACTGGGGCTCTGTGAGGGCAGATCACCACCCAAATTTTCACATCAGAGGTGGGCTGCAACTCAGGCTCCCATAAGAGGTGAGGCCTGTCCCTGCTCCCCTCACAGCACCCAGCATGCCACATGCCCCTCTGCGGGTGCCTCACAGGTTGCTCATATATCACGACCCAGTCTGGCGACCCAGTCTGGCGGAAAGAGAGCTAACTCAGACTGAAGATTTTTTTTTTTTTTTTTTTGCAGTTTTGGCTGGGGCTGGGTTTGAACCCGCCACCTCTGGCATACGGACCCAGCGCCCTACTCCTTTGAGCCACAGGAGCCGACCTCAGACTAAAGATTTTTCACACATCCTTGTTAGCACCGGGCCCTGCCCCAGGATTGGGTTACATAGTGACAAGCATAAAGGGTCTCTGTAATGGAGGAGCTCATTGGGAGCTCTTGGGGGCACGGCCTGAGTTTGACAGCTTCAGTGTGGCGGCCCCATCACCCAGCTCATGGCAGGCCCTCAACAAATGAGCTTCCAGCTCAGCAGGGAGCCAGACATGTAAGAATAGCACAGAGACAGAGTGTGATGATGGGCAGAGTCAGTACCTAATGCAGCCCAGCGTGCACAGTGTGCAGGTGTGAGTGGAAGTGTCAGGGAAGGGTTCCCCGAGGAGGCAGATCTAAAGAATAATTAGCCTTTAGATTCAGCTGGGATGCAAAAAGAGGGCAAGAAGCTCTAGGCACTGGGAAAACCTGAGCAGGAGCTCCCCAAAATTGAATAGCCTAGGAGGTGTGTGTGTGTCAGGACATAGGTGGTTCCGTGTTCCCGTGTGTGAAAGCCAGAGGCTGGAGCCTGGCTAGAGAGACGAGGAGACCCTGGAAGTTCACACGCCTCCTCCTCTCTCATCCTCAGACCCAGTAAGCCAAGGTGACTTCTCCTTCTAGTAGACAAGGATGTGAGGCCCACAGAGCCAGCAAGTGGCAAGGCTGGGCTTGGGTACAAGAGTTTGACTGCTGACCCAGGGCTCAAGCAGAATGGGGGCTTAAAGCTGGACTCCGAAGGACCTCAAGACAACAGGAGACAAAGTGTCAGCCTGAGGAGTTGGGCTAAGGAAGAAACAGGCTGGTCAAGTGGCTTAAAGTGGCAGAGGGTTGGGGGTCAGTCATGACCCTCCCTTATCAGGGCACTGTGTGTGTGAGGCATCGCAGAGGGTGAGAAAGTGGTCACACACAGCCGTCACATGCCACCTAAACCACCCAGTTAACCTCCAGGCCCTGCCAGCATCTTAGCCAGCCTGTCCCATTAGGCTGCTTGCTAATGGCCTGCTCTATCTGCCTCCGGCCCGGCCTCCTGCCAGAGGTCTGTGGGTAGCTCCCAACTTCTGGTTTCTGGGCCCTGGGCACCAGGAATATGACCGAACCATGTGTGATCCAAGAGACATGATCTGCCTAGCTCTCAGCCCTACGTGTATGCTTGATAAACAAGAAGAATAAACACGATCAGCATCTCAAGGAGGTGTAGTTTGACCTCCTACAAAACACCAGCCCCTTAAAGCTTCACACAGAAAGGACAGATGACAAGTGTCACATGTCAGTTTCCCAACACAAATGTCACACTTCAAAAAATTAAACTGGCAGGGTCCAGGGAGAAGAAAATAAGTGCTAGAGTGTCATTGAGTGGGAGTTAGAAGACCTGGATTTCAGTCCCCATGTCACTGTGGAGCTTGGGGACCCTGCCAAAGATGCTTCTCTTCCCTGAGTCTCAGCTTTCCTCATTCATGCAGTGGGGGCAGAGAGGGAAGGCCTGAATCAGTGACTCTGACCTGTGTGCACATCAGTCATGGGGAGAGCTGTTTCCAGCCCCCTGATGCTGAGTCCCACCCATGGGGTTGGGATGACCACATAGATCCTCACGGTGCCATCTGGCTTGGAGAGACCTGGCTCCAAACACACTGGAATTCTCATGCCAACTCTCAACTACCCGGGAGGAAGCTGCCAATGCCAGGAGAAGGAAGGCAGGACAGACATGCCACAAGCCCCCTGTCTGTGTCCAAGCTCTAGAGCTGGGGACAGGAGACCTGGCCAGCCTCACAAACGCCGTGGTTGGCTACTGGGCAGGACCTTCTGAGGAAGCTATAGGCCACATAGGGTGGATTTTGAAGTTGCCATTAGGCATGTGGAGGGAAGGGGTCACCCCTGGCCCTAATATCACCCCTATACACATCCAGTCAGGAGCATGTACAAACACATCATTCAATGCTTCACTCCATTTCTTAAAAAAAACAGAGTGTTTCAAACCTGGGACAGAGTCAGATGCCCCATGACTCCAGCTTCATCTTCCACGGAAGCAGCCCACATTCCCAGAAAGGCCACTGCCTCTCTCCCACTGCTGAGAAGGCCAGCTCTGCCAGTACCGACGGCGAGAGTGGCGGTGACAGGCCAGAGGCTTGGCCCCAGCCTGTGTCAAACAGCGAGGGCTGGACTCTACTCACCTTCACATTGCCTCCCTTCTCCCTTGTAGCCAGGCTTGCAGAGGCATTTGTAGGACTTGGGTGTGTTCTGACAGATGGCATCGATGTGGCAGTCATCTGTGCCCTCGGAGCACTCATCTACATCCACTGCTCCTGGTGGGGGTGGGGGTGACAACAGATGAGCTGTGGTCTTTGAGGCAGCAGCAGGCAGTGTGTGGGGGGGCTCTCGCCTCTGTCCTGCCACTGATCCCTGGGGTAATTAACAGCAACAACTGTCACATGACAGCCTGGTGCGATAAGCGGCAAGTGGAAGCATCTTTGGGGCAGGTACTCTGCAGTGGTCAAGTCCCACTAAGTAGGGCCATCATTCCACGACAGATGGGAAAACTAAGGTTCAGCCACATGCTGAGGAAAAGCCTCTCTCTGTGTGTCCAGCTCACCCCACAAAGCTTCGCTCCAAACCTCCTCGCCCTCCTTATTCTAGCTGCAGAGCCAGAAGGGTCCTTTGAGTATTTAAATCCATACACTTTGGGTTACAGATTGGGAAACTGAGTCAAGGCCATGGCAGGAGGCTCCCTCAGATGCACATGGGATTCCAGCCAGCCCTAGGCTGTGAGGAAGGGATTCATCTGGCTTCCACGCCGCCCACTGGAGTGTCCACTGGTGGGACCACGCCCTCACCGGGTTCACCTAGCTTATAGATGGTTCTGGGCTCCCCAGTTGTCCTTCCTCTCCTCCTCAGAAATCTAGGTGTGACCTGGTTCTCACATCCTGATGACTTCTAAACTGAAGTTCCATCTAGACTGAGGGCCCTCGGCACTCCCCAAATCCTGCCCCAACACACAGGTACACCTCCAGAGTGGGACAGCTACTGGGGCAAAGTAAGTCCATATAGATTCTGTGTATCTGTGTGTGCAATCTAGAATGCACACATACACACACACCCACTCTCTCACACACATGCACACACTCTCTCTCTCGCACACACACACTCTCACACACTCTCTTGCACACACGTGCATGTACACACACACTCTCGCACAAGCACTCTCTCACACACATGCACCCCTACACACACACTCTCACACACTCTCTCGCACACACACACGCATGCACACACACACTCTCGCACATGCACTCTCTCACACACATGCACCCCTCACACTCTCTCACACACACTCTCTCACACACATGCACACACACACACTCTCACACACTCTCGTGCACACACACTCTCGTGTGCATTCTCCCTCACACACACACACACGCACACTCTCTTGTGTGCGTTCTCTCTCTCTCTCACCCCCCCCACACACACTCTCTCACACACACATGCACAGCAGGCAGCATCACTTTTCAGGGAGTTGCATCTGCTCGGGTGGGCAGCCCACCCCCTATAGCTGCCCAAGAGAAGAGAGATGGTGGGTGGAGGGGGTCAGAGCCCTAATCAGATGGTCAAGAGCCAGCAGGAACACTAGTGAAGGGCCTTCTGGGGAAGTGGCAACAGAGGGACCCCCCAAATCCCCATGCAGGGGTGGCACTGCCTCAAGGGCAGGAAGTCAGATGCCACAGGGGAACAATTACATGCTGGGAGTGGGTCACTTCTGAGACAGGACCAGTGGGGGCAATGGCCAGAGATATGGCTCTTGCTACCTCCGAAGGGTCAGTGCATGGGAATGAGGGAAGAAAACTTCCTGGGGCTCTCGAACCCCTTACTCTGCCCCCCAAATCTACCACCATGTAGGTGTCCTTCCTCATCAGGATGGAAACGGACTGATATTGGTGAGGGGTGTGTGGAGCCATCTCCCAACACACATTATAAACATGTCCTTAGGTGGTGGGTGGGTAGAGGGCAGGCAAGCTCGGGAGCCACATGCCATTTGTCCCCACAGATCCTGCAGCCATGCTCCCTGGCCTGGCTGGGGATTCCCCCTGCAGGGCAGCCTCAGCCTCCCACCACAGGCTGCTCACCTTGATTTTGGTTTGCTTATGCTGGGGGTTCACAGCCACAGGGACTGGGGGGGGGGCATGAGGGACATGGGGACAGGAGACAGAGACAGACACAGAGAGATGGGGGAAACAGAGAGGTGGAGAGAGACACACGCAGAACCAGTCATTCAGAGGCAAAAGACCCCAAAGCTTGAGAGAGACGCCCATAGTGAGTGGGGTGTGGACCGCACAGAGCCACCTGGTATCCTCACTCAGGGCTTGACTACCATGTGCCACCATACACAGACCTCAGGGAGCCCAGAGCCACAGGCAGGACTCTTCCTCCACCCGCTCCAAAGAGAGAAAGGGAGGAAAGAAGGTGACTCCAGCTCAGTCCGGAGACCCTCCTGACCACCAGAGAGCAGGAGGGACTGAGCGGGAGGATGGGGTCCCTGTGAAATGCCCTCACCTCTGGGCAGCCCCACCTGGCCTCAGACAGACCCCTCCCCTGGGCCTCATCCCCCATGTCCTGTTCCTGGTCCCCAAGCTCTCGCCTTCCTGTCTGCTCTCTGGGGTCTGATGTCCACTGGTCCATCGCTTCCCAGGGAGCTCCGTCTGCCATCCTTCCCAGCTCCCTCCTCACCCTCTGCCCATCTCCAGGGTCCCTTGCCCACACCTTTCCCCTCCTTCCCACTGGCCAGTCCATCCCTTTCTGTTCTCATCCCTCCCCGCTGTCCCTTTGCGTCCTCACCTCTCCCCCCTTCCCACTGGCCAGTCCATCCCTTTCTGGTCTCCTCCCTCCCTGCTGTCCCTTTGCGTCCTCCCCTCTCAGGTCCCTCATCCTCACCTCTCCCCCCTTCCCACTGGCCAGTCCATCCCTTTCTGGTCTCGTCCCTCCCCGTTGTCCTTTGCCTCCTCTCCTCCCAGGTTTTCTTTCCCCTCCAGCTTTTCTCGTCCCATCTCGTCTTTTCTCTATCCCTCGGTGCTTTTTCCCGGCTGATTCCTGTGCCCTTTTGTCTGTTCCCTCTCCTCCTTTCCTGTCCGTCTGTCCCAGCACCTGCCACCTCCCCTCCTTCTTTCTCTGGGTCCGTCTTTTTTTCCCTGGAGCACCTCATCGGGTCTCCCCGCACTCCCCTCTCCCTGGGCAGCGCCCCTCTGTCCTCCGGGGTCCCCGCCCCGCCTGGTCCGCACTCCGGGCCCCCGTGGACCAGCCGTCGTCGCGTTTTCTTTCTTCCTCCGGCCTCACACTCCCCTCCCCGGGCCTCAGCCCACCCCGCCCCTGCCGCGGCCCCGCGGGGCTCCAGGAGCCCCGGCCGCCCCGGCTGCGGGGAGGGGGCCCCGGGCCGGCCGCAGAAGTTACTTTGTAAAGAGGCGGGGCGGCCGCGGACGCTCGGGAGCGGCCTTCGGGCCGGGGCGGGGTGGGGGCAGCAGGCCCGAGCCCCCAGTGCTCGCCGCCCTGGGGTAGGGCGCTTACCTGGGAGCCCAGTTGCCCCTGCCAGCCGCCCATGCGTGCCCAGCGCGATCAGCACGCACAAGTGCCAGCGGACGGCCGCCGCGCCCATGCTCGCTGCGGGCCCGGCGGGGCGTGCGGGCGTGCGGGGCGCGGAGACCCGACCGACCCGCCGCTCCTGCGAGCGCTCCTCGCTGCTAGCGGCTCCGCCACCGCTCGGGCTCCGGAGCCACCGAGCCGGCGCGGCTGACGAGCTGACAGCGCGGGTCATTGGCCCGCGGCCGCCGAGGGGCGGGGCGACGCGCGCAGCCGGCCAATGGGCGCGGGCCGCCGGCTCGCGGGGGGAGGGGCGGGCGCGGGCGTCCCGAGCAGCCCCCTCCCCTCCCGGCGGGCGGCAGGTGGGGGGGTGGGGGCCCGGGCGGGCTCGCCAGCCCGCTGGATGCGCCGTCTCGCCTGGCTGGGGCTTGCTCGGGGGCTGCTCCCTCCCCTGCCCCGTCCTCCGGAGCCCCTGTCGTCTCGAGTGGCCACCCCTCCGGGGCAGCACCTTCCCCGCCCCCAGCACTCACACTCGAGGGAGAGGAAGGGGCTGCGAACCGGCCCTCGGAGATCGAGAGAGGCCGACGCCACCCGTTCGTAGAGAAAGAAATGCCGAGGCGCGCACGGAACTGGGCGTGCAGCCGTGCGGTAAGCGTTCATTGAGCACCTACTGGGTGCCGGACGCCGGCCAGGCAGCGCGACAAGCCAGACGGGGAAAAATAGTGAAATCATCGTGAAATTTACGTTCAAAACAAACGAACTTTTTATCCTTCTGCGAAGGACAATGGCTCGTAAGTGCGTTTGTCGTGGGGCAACCGCAGGACCCGCGTCTGGCACCGGGCGCCCGGGACGGCTCCGACCCGGCGCGGACAATACCCCTTTGCGGTCGGTCCCGACGGGCGCCGCCCATGTGTGGGCCGAGCTCGGCCAGCGAAGTTCGCTGCCGGGTGAGTGCGCGGGCTGGCCCTCCCCAGTGACAGACCCGGCGGGGCCGGGGGCAGGGGGAGGGGCAGGAGGAACCTCACGGTCACTGGACCCAGCACGGGCTCTGGCCTGGCCTGGGGTCCACACCTGACGCCTGTTCGCCTGGGGCGTGGTCCCACCCGCCCCGGAGGGAGGCGCGGCTGGAAATAAATGGCCCCTCTCAGCCAGAGGCAGGACGCTTTAAGGGAAGAAAGTTCAGCAAACCCCAAGGCCCATCTCCTTGACAACCACCAATAAGAGCTCCTTTTTTCTTCTCCTGCCCTCCAGGCCTGACTCAAAGACGAGACTTTTTCTCTTTTTTGTCCACTCTGCACCAGTTCGTCCCAAAGGTCTCCTGCACACCAGCCCCCTTCCCTGCCCAGCACGCCCCCACACTCACACATGAAGACACAGGCTCTCACACACACTCACAGGATCTTCTGGACAGGATGGCCTCAGTGCTAGAAAGTTAAATCTGTGTCCAGCCAGCTCTTGATCTGACTTCACATCAGCTTGTGGCATTGGCCTGCAGGCTGGGACAAGGGGGTCCCCACATGCGGATCCAGAAAGGGCCAGAGTGGAAGGAAATGCTGCTTCTTGTCTCCACTAAACCCCCTCCCCATTGCTCTGCCATTTACAGCTGCTTGGTGGGGTGGCTGTTCCCAGCTGGGGGTTTAACTTGGGAGATCCCCTCTCAATGTGGCTTGAGGGTTTCTTGAGGGCGGATGGGGGAAAGCTCCCTCAGAACCGCATATTATCTTACACACTGGGCACAAGGGCAAGAAGTATGGGTGGGGAGGGGGGACTCTGATCTTCCAGAAACAACCTCTCTAATTAATCAGGGTACCCCACCCCTGGCAAGGTATCCCCCAGGCACAGGAGAACCTTCTTTCAGGCTCTGTCCCCCCAAATCAGGGTGGGAATGGAGGCAAGTGATGGCCTGTTAGTCTATGACCCCCACAGCCTGGGGCCAGCTCTCATACCAAGTATTAATCTGCAGCCATCAAATAATTGCTCCGGTCAAGTTTGCTGCTGAATTACAGTGGTTCTCAACTTTCCTAATGCCGGGACCCTTTAATACAGTTCCTCATGTTGCGGTGCTGCAACAAAAATAATTTTTATGGTTGGGGGTCACCACAACATGAGGAACTGTATTAAAGGGTCGCGGCATTAGGAAGGTTGAGAACCTCTGCCAAGGTGTGCTGACAGAAGAAAAGTGAATCTTTCCAGAAGGTGATCTCGTGGTCTGTGTAGAGGATTCAGAGAGCAGCGGAGGGAAGTGGAGAGAGACACCCCTGTAAACCCTTCGTGTGTGCACTACAGGACGTGGCCTATGGGGCAGAGAAAGGTGACTTCCGCCCTGGGGGTCTGTCAGGGAGACCCCACCAGGGCAGGTGATCTGGAGCTGAACACAAAGTATAAGGACATTTTCCTGCTGGACAAGAAAGGACAGATGGACAGAATGTGCCAAGGTCCACTAGAAAAGCAAGGACCCAGAAAACAAGCCAGAGAATGTTCTCAGAGCATCTTAAACACCGTAGAGCACATGTGAGTGTGCTGGTGACGTGATGGGGGGCTGCTCATGGAGACTGGGGGGTTTGTCTGGGAGTGGGAAGGGTGGGTGGGCGAGAACCTGTATGCCAGGACCCTGCAAAGGGTGCCTTTGAGCCTCTGGACACTTATCTGGGAGAATTGCACAGTGACTGTGGGAGGGGGCTCTCCGTGGCTTCTGTCACCCTCCAAATGACCTGTGAACTCCTTGTGTGGTAAACAAGGCCCCCTCACCACCTCCATAGCAGTCCCAGCCTCATCAAATTGCTGTGAAGAGAGCCCTGTAGACCTCCCGCGTCTAACACCCTTGAGTCTGCAAGTCCCCGTCTGCCGGGACACCCTTTGTTCCCTCCTCTGTGAGGCACAGCCCTTCTCTTCTGCCCACACCCGCCTGTCTGAGGCCACCACTCCCACTGGGCCTAAGAAATTATTGTCGAAGGAGTGAATGAACAAATAACAAGCAAACAAGGCGCGTTATTTAACTGAGAATCCTCTTTGCTCCGTGGAAAAGATTCTTTGGCTGTTTGATGGGGGATTTGAGGAGTGAATCCAGCTGCCCACTCTCCCTGTCCACCTCCCCCTCTGCGCCCCAGGAGTCGGCTGGGCCAGTAGGCAGGATCAACAGTCCTCGGGTGCCCAGAGCAGTGACCTGGGATCCTTTGGCTCCCTCTGGTGACGCCTGGCACAGGTCTAAGAGAAGAGGAGGGGAGAGGAGGTGAGCTCTCCCCTTCCCCCCTCCAGGCACACCCACTGTGACCCCAGCTGCTGACCTCAATCCGCAGCACAACATCCAACTGGTCTGGGCTCAGACCACACCCTCCATGCTCACCAGCCCTGTAACCTTGGCTAAATTACTTAACACCTCTGTGGGCCTCAGCTCCCCACCTCTGTGCAGCTGACCTCCTAGGGTGGTCGGGAGGTTTAAACACAGAAGTGCAGTGGGACCTCTCTGAGCCTCAGTTTTCTCATCAGTAAAATGGGAGCCATGCTAATGTCTTTCTCACTAGGCTGTGGGAAGGATTTGATGAGATTTGCACATGAAGCCCTGGCACACACAGGTAGTTAGTACAGGCTGGTATAATTATTATACTTGTACTAGTACTACGAATACTCATAGCAGCAGATGGTAGTAATATTTCAACTGGTTAAAAGCACCTTAGTTAAAAAATTTTCCTCATGAAGAATCTCTTGGTTAATAACAGTAATAAAAGTTCTTAGAGAAAGTGCAGTTCTCTGCAAGCATAAAGTGCCATTACACAATGTCACGCCTCCATCCTGAGGACTTTAGAGGCTTTTGTCATCCTTTTTTTAACAAAAATGAAATTGCACAGTACCACCTAGAGTTGTTCATGTCTTTGGACCTTCCGGGGTAGTTCCCCTCCAATCCCTGGGGGACCCTCTGTCACACAGGCCCCATTTCTTGATTTGACCTGTCAAGCGAGGGTCAAGGACCAGCAGTTTTTCCTTTGCAGCATGTCCTGCAGAGCCTTGCAGTGTGCCAGGCACGTCCCCACCCATGACCTCTCGGGCTGCAAGTTCATGGACGCACTGGCAGGAAAAGCTGCAGGTCTATCCCAGAGACAGCCCAGCCTATGGGGTTCTTCATTTTATAGCTAGGTAAATTGAGGCAGGCCTCGCAGATCCACTACCCCCGGGGCACATCCACCTGGAGCTCCCTCAGGCACCTACGCTCTGCCAAGTGGGCCCTCCTGCCCAAGCCTGTCCTTCCCAGGCCTCCCTACTTGGGGTGGCACCTCTCCCCTCTCCTCACTCTGCTCACCAGCCCTTCAGCCTGTGACTATAACCTCTCCTGTTCATTCCCTCAGCCACCGGCTTTGTTGAGCCAATACCACCGCTCACCTCAATGACGCCACCGAGGCTCATACCCTCCAGGGTAGCTAATGTCAGCTTTCAAAAGGCTGGCCCTCACCACTCCTTATTCTAAGAGGACGAAGTCCCCTCTAGAACCTTAGAGGTGGACCCCATGGACCTTGCCATCCTCACCCCTCTGTGTGCTAAACTTTCATGCTTCATCTTCCTTCCATGGTGCCTTACACCTCTGAGCCACCATTCACTCTCTTCCACCCTCTTGCAATACCCTTCCTTGTCCTTCGGTCCTGGCAGACACAAGGACCAGCTCAGAGATCCCATCCTCAGAGTCCAGCTGTGCCCTGCCTGGTTCCCCTCCATGGGCACTGGTGCAGCTTTGAAACTTGGGACCTACTGGCTAATAAATGTCTCCTTCTTAGGCCAAAATGTGTGCAGGTTAGTTAGACATCCTGGTCACCTAGTATCCCTTCCGAATCCTCAGAGGTGAGTAGGTAACTGGCTGGGCTATTCGTTGCCTCCCTCCCCTGGCCATATAATTAGTCCAGACAGGGATACAACTAAGCTCAGATGGTCAGACACCTGCCCCAGAATTCTGTGTGGAGCTCGTGGGGTGTGTCTTATTCCTGTGTGGGCATGAGGCATTAAGCATGGTCGCCCCTGCTGCCTGTCACTGCTGTTCCACCACTGTGGGGACTGATGACCTGACAGAATGGATCCAGCAGTTATAGAGAAGCAGAAAGGAGAGGAAGAGAGGAAAGGAGGGACCTCATGGTGCCTGCAGCCCTCACGAGTCATCTCTTCTGCTCTTAAGATGGTTGTGTAGGTATATGCCACTTGCAGCCAAAATAGTCCTACTCAATTGCTGGGTGAAGTTGGGGTTACCTCCAGGAAATGACACCATCAACTGATAGTACACATGCCAGGCCTCATCCTCAACACTTTTCACATATTAATTCATGTAATCTCACAACCCATGATGAGGTAGGCGCTATTATCCTATTTACAGGTGTGAAATATGGCACAGAGATGTTAAGTGACTTGCCCAAGGTCACACAGTGGAGGCAGGAATCAAACTCAGGTCCTGTGACTCCAGTGTACATGCTCTTAGCTGCCAGACGTCTATAACAATCATAGCCAATTAAGTCATTTAAAAATGCTCCTAGCTTTTCCTTCCTGACAATTAATGTCGTGATTTCTTATTAACATTTTATTTATCCAGGTGTGACAATTTCATGACTATTCCAACAACAGCAAGAACTGGAGTTCCTTGGCTGCCTGTGGAATGAATGGGCAAATGACTGAGTGGGAAGTGTTGGCCTCAGTCTCCCAGCTGGTCAGGGCGAGGATGGGAAGGGACTGTGGGCCCCCATTCCCTGTCCAGGGCTCCTTCGTCCTCCCTCTGTTCTGTGGTCTCAGACGTTCTGTGGTGGGTGAAGGGAAGTGCAGGAGCTTGGCAGATTAGAACTTTAATTCAGACTCCGACATGTACCAGCCACTGCATCTCTCAGTACACGCATCTGTAAAACTGATAGCTGATAGGAAAGCTGACCTCAGAGGGTGTGAGACTCTCACAAGTTCCCATTTGTAAAACAGGCCAGATATTTAACACACAGCAGCTTAGCAGGCTGTTCACTCAATGGATGCTTAGTGAGCACATGCTTTATGCCTGACCCCCTTCTGGGTGTTGCGGACAGAGCAGTCAGTGGGTTGGACTAGCTCCCTGCCCTCACGGAGCTCACAGCCCATATCTGGGAGGCAGAAAAACAGAGTAGAGAAGCCCAAGGTAGCAATAAGGGCTTTGCAGAGACTGAAGCAGGGCGGTGAGACTCAGTGTGTCTGTGTGTGGCAGGGGGATTATTCAAGGTCTCTTCCAGGAGCTGACACTTGTGGTCGAACCTGAATCTCAGAAGGAGCCATCGAGCCAAGATGGGATGGCGATGGGGTGGGGACGGCAGTGGGGGTGAAGGGTGCTTGGAAGTCTGCCTCAGAGAGACATGGAGTGGACTTGATCTTCAAAATTCTCTTAGGTGGTGTGCACCTGTAATCTCAGTACTTTGAGAGGCTGAGGTAGGAGGATCTCTTGAGCTCAGGAGTTTGAGGTTGCAGTGAGCTATGATGACGCCACTGCACTCTAGCCTGGGCACCATAGTGAGACCTGTCTCAAGAAAAAAATTCTCTTAGAATCTTTTCTTTTTTGCTATCCCCTGCCCCCAGTAATAGTACAATGGAGCCTGTATGAAGTCCCTGCCTCCAGAATGACTATGCCACATCATGGGACCAGGGGCGGGCATGGAGTATGGAGGGGGCTTTGAAGGCAGGCACAAGTGTGCACTCACTCACTGCCCTGCAAATGCTGGTTTGTGCAAGAACATCTTTTACACAGAAATTAATATTTCCTCCCATTTCAAGTCATGTCTATCTGCTCAGCATAGAGAAGACCCCAAGACCAGGACAGTTAACCTTCTACTGTAATTCCTGCCATTGTTTTTTCTATGAATACAAACATTTAAAAAAATAAAATTAAGACCATACTATGCTTTACACATACAGCAGAGTTTTCTGGCCTCTATTTTTAATTATCAGGTTATTAAGTATGAAATATCTGATTTCCTTAAGTGCTAAGTTTGACTGTTAATATCGCTGACATTTCAACTCTTTGGTTTTTTTGTTCATTGTTAGGAAGGACATTCTCATTCTTTCAAATGCACGTTTTGCCTTGTGATTATCTTTCAAAAAAAATTTAGAGCAATTTTTGTGAAACCATGGGTAAAGCAAGAATTTGTGTTACTTTTGGTGCAGCACAGACAGCTTGAAATATCAACAAAGTGTTTGGAAGGACATGGTTAATGAATGTACATCAATGGTTTGAGAAATTCTGTTCTGGCGAATTTTAATCTTGAAAATGAGCCATGTGGGTGACCTGAGACCAAGGTGGATAAGGAGGAGCTGGAAGCTGCAGTGGAAGAGAATCCATCTCAGCCTGCGTGTGAGACAGCAAGGCATAACTTACTACTCCAACAATATTGGACCATTCGAAACAAATTGGCAAGGTAAAGAAGCTGGATAGATGGGTCCTGCATGAATTAAGTGAGTATCAGAAGGGAAATCACCTTGAAGCTTGACTTTCTTTGCTGTTACAACACAAGGCAGACCATTTCTGTACTGTACTGGTCCATGTGATGAGAAAAGGGTATTTTTTGTGACAAGTGCAAGCATTGGGCACACTGGCTGGATAAAGAGGCTGTGACACAGCCCCAAACTGTCTTGAGGTCCAGACCTGGTATTACCCACTGAAGCTTCATGAAACCTGGTCAATTGATCACAGCGGGTGTCTACTGCAACCAATCGGGTAAAATAATGAGGATACTTGTGATTAAGTAGCCAACACTGTCAATAGAGAGAAGTCAATCACCTATGTGCAACCACATGTCGTACAAACAACGCTGCTCAAAACGCAGAACCTGGACTTGGAAACCCTCTGTCATCCACCGTATTTACCTGCCTTGGCACCAACGGACTACCACTTCTTGCGAGGAAAAAATATTCAATTCTCAACAAGCTGTGGAAAACACCTTTCTCAATTTCATCGCCTCTGGTTCTCCAGGATTCTTTGCTGTTGGCAAACAGGAGCAAGCTCCCAAGGAAGATGGCAACACTGTGTCGACAGTTCAGGCCATGCTTTGGTTTATTGTACTGCTCCTTGTTTGAGATATAATAAATTTTTTTTTGGCTGGGGCTGGGTTTGAACCCACTACCTCTGGCATATGCAGCTGGCGCCCCACCCCTTTGGCCACAGGTGCCATCCAAAATTAGTTTTGTTTTTTTTTTTTGCAGTTTTTGGCCGGGGCTGGGTTTGATTCGAAATTGGACATTTCATATTCAAAGACCTATAATATTTAAATTAATCTTGCAGGGGCATAATTTACATATAGCAAAATACACTTTTTTTTTTTTTTTTTAAGAGGCTTGCTCTGTCACCCCGGGTAGAGTAGAATTCGGTGGTGTCATCATAGCTCACAGCAACCTCAGACTCCTGGGCTCAAGAGATCCTGCTTCAGGCTTCCAAGTAGCTAGGACAACAGGCACCTGCCACCACAGCTTGCTAGTTTTTCTATTTTTACTAGAGATGTTGTATGGCTCTTGCTCAGGCTGGTCTTGAACTCTTAAACTCAAGTGACCTTACTGCTTCAGCCTCTCAGAGTGCTAAGTTTATAGGCCTGAGCCACCGTGCTTGACCAAAATGTACTGTTTTAAGTGAATAGTTTGGTGAGTTAATTTTTTTTTATTGTGGTAAAATATACGTAACATAAAATTTACCATTTTCACCATTTTTAAGTGAACAGTTGTGTGGCATTAGTATATTTACACTGTTGTCCAGCTGTTACCACTGCTTGTCTCTAGAACTCTGCTACCTTCCCAAATGGAAACTCTGTACCCATGAACGCCAACTGCCCCTCCCCCCCCCCAGCCCTGGGTGACCGCCGCTCTCCTGTCTGTCTCCAGGAATTTTGTACCTCGTGTAAGTGGAATCATGTGATGTTGGTCCTTTTGCATCTGGCTTATTTCACTTAGTAAATAGTTCAAAGGCTTGTCCCAGTTGTGGCATGGATGAGAATTTTATTCTTTTTCTAGGCTGAGTAATATTCCATTGCATGTAATTTATCCCACATTTTGTTTGTCCTTTAATCTGTGGATGGACACTAGGGTCATTTCCACCTCTTGAATAACACTGTTCTGAACAAAGCTGTACAAATATTGGTTTGAGTCCCTGCTCTGATTGCTGGACCTGGTAATTCTATATTTAAGTTTTTGAGACACTGCTGTGATTTTTTCCACAGTGGCTGCACCATCAAATGAGTTTTGACAAATGCACACACCTGTATAATTTCTGCCACAATCCAGATAGAAAACATAAAGAGTACTCCCCAAATTTCTACTTTCTTCTCCCAGTCAGTTGCCCAGGACCCCCAGACCAAGCAACCACTGATCTGATGTCTATAATTACAGATGAATTTTGCCTATTCTAGTGTTGTATATAAATGGAATCATGCATAATGGTGTACCCTTTTCTGTCTGGCTTCCTTCATTCTGTATACTGAGTTTCATCCAACACATGCATTTTTGCAACCTGTTTTCCTTCATTGTATTCAAAATCATAAGCATGGAATCTTCTTTTAAAATGTGTGATTTTAACTTTTAAAATTTATTGTTTTAGAGACAAGATCTTGCCCACTCTGTTCCCCAGGTTGGAGTGCAGTGGTGCAATCATAGGTTCCTCTCATCTTAAACTCCTGGGCTCCAGCATCCTCCAGACTCAGCCTCCTGAGTAGCTAGGACTACAGGCTCCTCACTATACCTGGATAATTAAAATTTTTTTTTTGTAGAGACAGAGTCCCACTATGTCACCCAAACTAGTCTTGAACTCCTGGCCTCAAGCCATCCTCCTGCTTTGGGCTCCCTAAGTCCTGGGACTCCAGGCGTGATCCACTGCACCCAGCCTAAACTGAGTGATGTTAAGTTGGAGGCATATTATTCCATTGCACGGAGGCGCCATGATCCACTCATGCAGTCTGGACAGATTGAATTTTGCTGTTATAAACAACACTGAGTGGAACATCCTTATACCTAAATCTTTGCCTACCACTCTGATCATGTCTTTAAAACAAGGTGAAGTAACTGGTTGGAAGGGAATCCAGTTTGTGTCTCCTCCTACCTACCACAAACGGCTTTTCAGAAAGACATCACCAAGTCCTGCCAATGTTACCTCCTAAGTGTCTCTCAAATCTCTGCAGCCCTCTTTATCTTACCCTTTGTCTTTGGGGGTTCCTGCCCAAGGATGCTACCCACCTGGGCTGTAAGCAACTCTCTGTACCCAAGACAAACACTGTCCTCCAAGGAGGTGACACCATCGGGAAACCAGGTAAGGACATCAAGGCTGCAGAGGTGTGAGGAGACCAGGGGACAGAAAGGGGACCCCAGGCATTCAGGAGCATCAATAAATTAGGGTCACCAGTTCCCTTCCCTCCATTCTTCCTCCAGTGCCCAGCAGTGGACTAGCAAAGCAGGTACTAAAAATAGATCTGGCAGTGCGGACATGTACTTGGAGTCCCCTCTAACATTCCTCAGACTAATTAGGGACTGTGATGAAACTACAATGCTGGTCAGCAGCTTCCCAGGGTGGGTCTCTCAGGATCCAGACAGAAGTTATGGGTGCTCAGCCCAGAGACCCACAGCTTCCCAGCCTTTGGGCCTTCCCCTGGTTTTCTATTTTGAATGGAAGGGGCTTGTCCCTCTCCAGTTCCAGACCTAGTCTAGTTCATCTTCAAGACTGCCTCCAGCCTGAAGGAGGAGGGCACAAGTGTCACCATGACAGAAGTCTCCCCACTGCTGCCCACGCCAGGCCACAGACAGAGAGCACCCCAGGCACAATGACCAATTATGGCCCCATGCCTGACTTGCTTATCTCCAAAGAACGCTGGGGGAGTGGACACTGGCCAGAGAGAGCTCAACTGAAGGGCCCGGCGCCACCACCTCCAAGGTCATCCATGCTCTTTGATAACAGTCCTGCAGATGTGATGCAGCTGGGACAGGTCCTGGTGAGAGTGACAATGGACATTTGTGCAGGACCTGGCTGTTTTCCAGACTCAGTCACACCTATCATCTTGTTTGATCCTCATAGTCCAAGGCTGAGGTTGGGAATTTCATACCCTCCATTTTGGAGGTGGAGAAACTGAGGCCAAAGAAAGTTAAGTAGCCCCTATCGCAGGTCATGCTGGTCTCACCTAAGTTGTTAGAGAAATAAGAAGAGCTGCCCGGTTGCTGTGATAATGCACAGCAGACATGAAGGAGGATTTTTTCATTTAGAAAGAAACTGACTAACCAATGACTCTATGCCAGCTCCCGTGCCAGGCACCAGGGACACAGGACAAGACCTGGCCCCTGCTCAGGGCCAGAGAAGGAGACTCAGACAATGACTTCTGCAGGAGGCAGCCTGGATTCCAGCCATGGCCAAGAGGCCCTCATTCTCAATTGCTGAACTGTAAGTCTGCAATCCATCACATGAGTTGGTTTATCAACCACTTAACCAGCTGTCCATCTGTGGGGATGTTACTTGGCCTCTCCAAGTGTTGGGTTCCTCATATGAGAAGTGAGAATAAAACACTCTCCTCACTGTGCTCAGTGAGGGAGATATGAGATGGCATGTGGTCGATGAGGGAGGGATGAGATGGCAGGTGGCTCAGTGAGGGAGGGATGAGATGGCACGAGGCTCAGTGAGGGGGAGATGAGAGGGAAGGTGGCTCAGTGAGAGAGGGATGAGATGGCACGTGGCTCAGTGAGGGGGAGATGAGATGGCACGTGGCTTAGTGAGGGGGAGATAAGATGGCACGTGGCTCAGTGTGGGAGGGATGAGCTGGCACGAGGCTCAGTGAGAGAGGGATGAGATGGCACGTGGCTCAGTGTGGGAGGGATGAGATGGCATGTGGCTCAGTGAGGGGGAATGAGCTGGCACGTGGCTCAGTGAGGGGCGATCTGAAGGCCCGGGGGTACGGCAGGGGGGTGCACGACTGCCGAGGGGACGGGCCGCGGGGTCCGATCTGACCCGCGGGGGG